>LR736863.1:9430127-9510221 GCA_902654985.2 Oryctes borbonicus | reverse complement strand
GTATAATAAAAAAGTTTCCAATTTGTTGCCAACTTTTACAGACACACAGTATATAGATATATAGATAATAATAAACCAACAGGATTAATATCTATTTCCAGCATCTGTTTTCTTCTCCAAGTAAGGACTGACATTTACCATATACTTACTGGATGAATCGTACACCATCAGAGTTCTGATCATATTTCGTGGATTTGTTGGGTGTATAAATTTTAATATGATATCGACAGTGATATACCAAAAGTTGCTCGTCGATAGTAAGACAGGACGAGAGGAGTGTATTCTGCATCTTTCTTCCGTGCCTAGTTTCTTTTTCGGCGAATCTCAAACAGTTCGTCAAAAATGAGAAACGTTCACCATCTACGCACGCCTTATAAAATGAACTAGAAATCATATCAGTACGCATATTTTGTTGACAAATAGTTATCTCTCCCTGCTGCAGAAAGTATCAATATTGCAAGAAGAGCATTTAGTTTATCTTTTGTTACTCCTACTTTAGATACATTCGCATGACTGAGCTTGGGTAGTAATTTCTACGTTCGTGTGTCGTCTAAAAAGAAATGCAAAAAGTTTCGCTTTTATAGCAAAGGAATTTTTCTGTCACCTCTAAGGGGCCTGATATAAAATGAATAATATTCCCGTTTGCTATTATTTTGCGTATTTGTGGCAATTCTCCTGACCACTTATGGTTAAATTGATTTTATCAGGTGTTATTATATATTGCGACTTTGGAAATATATTTTCTGTGATTAATAACAGTGATTTTTGTTACTGGTGAAATAATTCAATGCAATGTTCTAAAAGGCGCTCCGGAATTAGACATCTACATAACTATTACTCATGTCAGCCAGAACTAGGGTATCCTTTTAAACAAGTGCATCGATAAGGATTATTTTAACAATATCTTTTCATTTCTTGACGCCAGAACTATAAACAAGCGATAGCAATGTATATGCCATGTTATGCCGCCTACCGTGATACCATTATTACAGCCTTTTTTATAGAAAAAGTTTACTGATTTCTATAATTCCCCGAAAAGAAATATTCAGGAGACTCTTATTAAAGGATACTGTTTTGAATCTAGCAGCTGCATGGAATTAATGGGAACAATTTGTTATTGTTTAATCGATGACTGACAAAATTTTGGAAAGATTCACCGAGTATTACTGTTTTGAAAGCTGTTAAAAGTAAGCAAGTTTATGTATTTGTGAAATCACGGCAAAAAAAAAAACATTACCAACCAGTGATTCGATTTCTTTCTTGTATGGAAAAACGTGGGCCGTGTGCAGAAATCAGTGCAAATGCAGTTTATAGGAACCATGCCCATCGTCAAATACTGTAGTAAATTTAGGCGTGTCCGAAAATCCACCTTTGCTGAGGAGCGGCCAGATTGTCCCATTGTAATAACTACGGACGATATGACCAATAAAGTTCATGATGTGTTAGCATACCACTGAGTGAAGATTAAAGATATTGCTAATATGGTAAACATCTCAATTGGACATATGCAAAACATCCTTCAGGAAGAATTGAGTATAAAAAAACTATCGGTGCGATGAGCGGATGATTGATCAGAAACGGATTCACGCGATAACATCAAAGCAATTTTGGACATGTTTAAGCGCAATACGAGCGATTTTCTGGCGTTACGTGACGGCGCATCATCATACGCCAGAAGCCAAAAGCCGGTCAGCAAAGTGGATATTTAGAAGCGAATATGCACCAGAAGAAGGCGCAGACAATGTATGATATTTTCCTCCGTTAAAGTTACACACTCTTTGGGTGATTCAGGTTTACGAGGCTCGCTTGTAGATTAAGAATATTTTACTCTGAATTAATGTCATCATTGGAATCACTCAATTCCGATTGTGTATGGTCTTCCTCGCAGTCACGTCCTCAAAAGGTGCGGAATCACTTTCTTCGCCATTTATTGTTCATTGTATGTCTTCATCTATTTCATTTTGTATCAATAATATTTTGAAAGAAATTTTTCTATAAAATATCAAGATTTATTCAAAAATATTATCCCAAAATAGTAAAATTGTTTTTTTTTTCAAATACTGCACTTTCGTAATGTTTACGACAGGATTCTAAAATTACCGGTAACAAAATGCACATTTGAACCCCGTCCTATATGTTTTTTTGTTTTTAAAGATACAAGGACGGTTAAATTACAAAACAATTGAATTTTTTGTCATAAATTCAAAATCTCATATCGGAAAAACAATTGACAGTTCACCGAAAACTACTCCACTTTGGTTTTTTAAATTGAAACACCTTGTATATTTTTAGATTTTCCGAATCTGCGAGTCATTCTGCATCTGTTTACCATTTCAGAAAAGAAACGCTTCTTTCTTAAAAAAAAAACAGTTAAAAATCTCAGTTTAGTAATCCATGACAGCAACGTTTTTATTTAAAAAATCCATTATTAACTGGCCAAATTTTTCGCCTGAATCTCATAGAATAAGATTCTAGCTGAACATCCTGTTTTTTCTTTTTTCTTTTTTACTTGTCTGTAAATTAAGTTTTTCCTCCCTGAACTTGGACAATATAATCAGACATTATTAATTGATATGTAAATTTAAGGCACTGTTTACAAATACCTATAGGCTATTTTCACAATTTAATAGAAATAATAATAACAAATCACTTTATTGATACACACAATTAGTACATGAAAAGGGATACAATAATATAGTAGTAGTAGTACATGCTTGCATCGCTCTCTTCCTACGAGTCTAATTTTTGAGTGCACCTATAGTGATTTATTGTTCATATTGCACATTACTGCGTAGTCTTTGTTTTTCTGATTCTTCACATGTGTAAATTGTAATTTGGAATTAAAGTGCTGTAAATTGTCGCCGATATCTTTTATCATGGTGAGTTTTTTACGCTCTTGATTGTTGCAATACAGCTTATACTTTTTTTTCTTTTTGAAAGACAAAATAAAAAGCCGAACTCTTAAAATATATTTACATATTCAAAATTTTATATACAAGTCGGTTTGATTTGGCGCCTGATTTCAATTTCGTTCCTTTGTTTTCTTGTGTAATCCTTCAGTGGTCTAGTCTATATCTGTGTATATAAGTCGCCGTGCAGGACCCCATTGGCGCGAATAGTCTTATCTTTTCCTTCCTTATTTAAATATATCATTATATGTAGATGATTACACTTGTAACAAGAAATTTGAGTCACGCAGGCTTGTAACACATCGTATTTGTGGTAACTCGTTTAATATTGGGTGTGTGGATATAACTGCGGCGGAAGCTAGGAAAATACATTCGCCTTGGGCTTGAAGTGGAATTGTGCAAATTGTAATAAGTTTAGGGATGATTTGGCTAGTCTAAAGGCAGAATCAAATTCGTGACCTCAAACCTGAGAAGCCTGTTATCTGTGACTGAGAAAGTAATCTCAAAAGTAGCTGATCACCAAAAACGGTCCGCTAATATAATTATCTTTGGACACTCTGAAGCTGGCACGGCTTCAAGCAGGAACCTGGAGCGATTTCTTCAATTTTTAAGAATATTTCTAAATTAAGGACTTTTGAGAAATGGCGTGGAATATCTGTATCGCGTGATCGTTGTATTTTTTGTTTGCGCAATTTATGTTCCAGCTGATGTTTCATATGATGATTTTGAACTCTTTATTAATACGCTTGAGGTGATGTTCAGTAATAAATCTGTTTTGGTTATAGGTGACTTTAATGTCCCTGGTTATTCAAGTGGGACACATGTTTGCTCTAAATCAGATTCCCTTTCGTATCTTTCATATATTGGCACTAAAGCAGTTTAAAATGTTATGAATTTCAACAATACTGCATTAGATCTTGTTTTATCGAATATGGATACTCTAGTGGTTTCCAAATCAGATTTTCCTTTTGTACCTGAAGATGTGTATCATCCAGCCTTTTTTATTTTTATTAGAGTATGCGGACCCCATTAAGTTGAACACTACTGATGTTCTTCAACATAACATTGATAGGATGGTCGAATGGTGCGATTTGCGGGAACTTAAAATCAACATAAAGAAATGTAGTGTTATTACTTACACATATATTACACGCAAACATGGCACCTTATAGAATGAGAGGCAACGAGCTTGGTAGAAGTCGCAAGGTTAAGGATCTTAGAGTCCTCTTCTAGAGCGATTTTAACTTTTCGGAACATATTTCCAATGTGTGTGGGGGGCAAGTAGAATGGCTGGCTTCGTTGTGCGTACCCTTTAATGATGTGAATACGATTAAGTCGTTGTATCATGCATATATGTTATCAAGGTTGCGAATCTGACTTGGTACCCGTATTGAATTTGTCACTGTTGGTGCAGTTGGATCGCATTCATAGGCGTTTTCTGAAGTACCTATCCCAATTGGATGGTATTTACGCGGAAAGGGGGTGTGACCAAAACCTTTTGCTTGCGCGCCACATGATGAGTTCATTGCCATATAAACGAAAATTTAGTAGTGCCAAATTTCTGCGGGACTTAATACATAATAGAATTGACGCCTCATACTTGCTCTCGCGTGTGTGCTTTTGTGTTCCGCGTGCTACATCTGGATACATTTTAACGTTTTATCCAGTCGTACCAAGAACGCCTGTATCAATTATATGTAGGAATGCAAACATTATCCTGAAGACGTGTTTTGTTAGTGACTGTAAACTCGTGTTGTATTATATTTGTATCTGTGTACTGCATGTATTATTATCATTTTTCTTTGTATTTACCCTGTTATTGGTATTTCCGTTGAGTAAAAAAATACATATTATTATTATGTCAGAGTTAGTTATTAATGTACGCCTAAAAAGATTAATCTGTAGTATACATATTTCTCAAAAACTATAAACTTATAAACTGCCGGTAGAAGTTGATCTTTAATTTTAATTATAACGTTGTTATTCGTATGCAGGGTCTGTCGTCTACCAAAAATAGTCACAGAGCATTTACATGGATTAAGCTTTAGGTAGTGTTGTTCTGAAGTGGTGCTTAAAGCATTTAGATCATTATTAATCACTCGAGTCTTTCTCATTTATTAGGAAGGAATGGTAAAGTTTCGTATCATCAGCGTAAAAGTAATAGCGGCGTGTTATAGAAAAAAAAATTATAGGGCCAAGAATAAACTAGCTATTACAAGTTGGGGCACAGACACAGCATTGTCGATTGTTACACGTTGTATCCTATCAGATAAATAACTCTCAAACAAACTTACTGCGCCACATTCAATCCAATATAGCGAACTATTACACACAAGACTTGATGATTAATTATGTCAAATGCCTTAGAGAAATCCAAGATCACCAAGATGATGATTTTCTTTTCATCAACTCCCCTGGCAATGTCATCAGTAAAACATGTACATATGAGCAATTTCACAACTATAATTCTTTCTGAATCCGGACTGAAATTTGCATAAAACACAAGTATTAGGATGGTCTAATAGTTGGACAGCAATAATACGTTCAAGAATTTTAGATTTCAGCAAAATCTAAAATACGGGTCGTAAGTCTTACATCTGAAGGTGAGTCGATCTTTGGAATAGGAATAACCAGTGATTCCTTCCAACAACTCAGGAAAACATTATTAAACATATGAAAATTTATGATGTGTCTCAAGTAATGTACGTTCAGGGAGAACACACTTGTAAGTTTCATATCGATGAACCAATAGCTTTAGATTTAATACCAGCTATAACATCCGATTCACTTACTTCGCTAAAAGACTTTTGTTTGTTTGTTGACAGTTTGTTTTACATTCGATTATGTATATTGTTAGCATTGTTTAAGTGCAGTAGAATGTCTTTATTTCTTGCGACGCTATGAATCCTATTCAGTTGTAGCTGTTTGCACATCTCAGTGTTAGTACAACCTCTGCTGAGATAAGCCTGCCTTTCATGCCTTACCGCATATGTTGTGTAATTACTTTGTAAGACTTTTGTTTTAAATCGGAAAATAAAATTTTTTGAAAAAAATATTAAACAGGCTGACATTTTTCTACTTTACAAATAATTAATATATAATTAAATTACTTGTATATTTTGATATCTTACCGATATCTTATTTTCAAGAAAATGACAGTAATTCTTGGAATACAATAAAATTACTAAATTAATGGTCAGCAACAGTTTATGAACCAGTAGAACATAAAGTGCAATCGCAGTATTGCTCCTATAGTAAAAGAATGACTGGTTATTTATGTTTATTTAATTTTCTTATTACAGTTGACGTCTTATACACTCGCTTTGATTAATTTCAAATGTTCTTTGTACAGCTTCTCCATATGTGGATATATTTGCGTTAACTTTCTTATATATATTTCAGGAAGGTGGCCCATCTGTTGGACATTTGCGATTGCCATTCTAAACTTTCGTAGCTTCCCATTTCCTCTAGTCTTATTATCCTTTTATTACTTCAAGAATTTCTGGCTTATGTGTTCTCACACCTCTCCTCTTCTTTCTCCCTCCCAATTTTTGCTTTTGTTATTCATTTAAGATCGATCAAACGTAATCTTTTCCTTTTCCTACTAAGTTAATTTTCCCGTTGACAGATTTTGATTTTGAACAATTTTTGCACTAATTTTGTATCCGGTTCGCAACTTGACATTTATTCAAATTAATTTATTGAATGTTTTTTCAATTTTTTTTCTCTTTAAATTCATTGCTCATGCTTCATACGTAACTTTGTTATTATAAAGCAAATAAATCAACAAGGTAAGCTTTCGTTTTTTTAACTAACAATAGAACATGGCTGCGTTTGATGTGGTGGAGTCCACCAATAGAGATGTTTTCAATTTGATATGAATATATGGTGAAAACAAAGTAACGGTACAAATGGTAGAAACATTAATTGGGTACTTCCTTTTATGAACTGTTATTTAATAACTTACAATTAGTGAAATTTAAATTAACTATATAATTTTCAGAACACCACTTTCTTCTATTCTATCTAGAAATTCGTTTATATAAATTATAACAGGAGCATTCAGACTATTTGTAAAGCTATGCAATTGTAGGAATATAAATCACAAACAAATGTTTAGTGAAAACAGAATTTACAAACACAAGGTAAACAAATCTTTTGTATAAAGAAAACAAAATCTATTTTGTTAAGTTGCTTTTTATTGAAATCTGTGTATAGAAAGTAAAATACGTTCTTGTTTTCTAGGTTAAGATAAATAAAAGGATACAATTAAAGTTTAATCTGATAACATTGTTTATTTGTTAGTCCAAATAGTTCTAGTCGTTTAAGTATATAAATATTCGAGCGTAAGCTTACGCGGTTTACGGTTGCTCCGGAATATCTTGTTGGTTCACAGTTTGTATCAATTTGATACTTAAAACAGGTAACTACCAAGCTACATAAAGGTAGTGTTAACTAAGATCGCCTTCCTAGAGGCGTAGTTATCAGATACTTCAGGTTACGAAACTAGTAGATGGTTTCAAAAAATCAAATATTTAAAAAAAAGGTTAACATTAACATCTACAAAATCGAATATGTTTACTTCTAATTAGCGAACATTCTAGTTTAAATTAAAAGATGCCAAAATAGAATAAACAACAGCAATGAGAGCTTATTTCCTTGGCTCGGTTCAATTGGTGCGGAACTACTTATCTGCTCGGCGGAGTAAACCGATGGTCGATTTCGGTTGCTGGGTACCCTAGCGGAACGTTGTCTCAGCCTCTACTGCACCTGAACTCCAACGGACACTCCGTTATCGTCACATGATTTTGAATACCTACCAAAAGAACTCTAAGGCTTCGCTGGGTTAAGCATCGAAGTTCAGCACACCAAGCCGTAAAATTTACGTCGTTTCAAATTTCAAAATTCAAGAAAATCACGTTCTCGTAACCAGATGAACTAAACTTCTTTTCTGGGCGGAATGAAGCCGCAAAATTTTGCGTAAAACCTTTCTTAAGGCACAAAATAAATTTACCACACACAGATAATTTCGTATACACATAACTCGTGTCAAATCTTAACGGAAAGGGAGCTCCAAAAATGAGAATCCTAAAGTTCTAGAATAAAATAGTTTTTGTAATACTACATCACTCAAGTAGACCAGAGCAGTTAACGAAAAAAAACTCAACAAGTCACAATAACACAACACTTAAACACATAACAACACTCAAAATAACGTACATACTTAAAAATATTTCTAGATAGGAAATAAAAAATGGAGACAAAGCCATTTGTGTAGAATTTTCCGAAAATTATCGAAGCCGAAGATATAATAAAAGAGATGCAATAATCGAAAAATAAAAACTACAAAGATAATGACGCAAAGTACGATGTAGGTTTCCTAACTATGGGACAATCTGTAAGCGCTTCGGAAGAAAAATTCGAGGCAAACAGGGTGGTAACCGCAAAGTAAACATTTAAGATTGAAAATATCTTTAGAAAATAGATCCGTATCCACAATATCGTCTACCAAAATTTCAAAAAGATATGATTATTTTCAGCCATGTTGAAGGCATTCTGATACTAAGTGTTCTACTAAGAATTACAACGATCGATTTTGACATGCCTTTTGTTTCAGTATCAAAATAAAAGAAAAACAAAATAACCAAATAAATAAAGTAAACAAAATTCTTAGTAAACCTTCGTTATCCACTTTGATGAAATGAATATAAAAGGGTTAATTCCAATATCAACATAAAATTTATTTTCAGATTGTTACTCAGGTGTTACTGAATTAAGAAAGTACTTTTTACCTGAATCTAGATTAGGCTGTAGTCTAGAGGTGATTACATTTTAAATTCACCACGGAAAGTTATACACAAATTGATGTACGTATGCTGCATAATAAATAGCTACCATTTTGATGAAGCGATTTATTTTTAGGTGTAATACATTTATATGATTTTTATTAAGTAGTAACCGATAGAAATACAAATTTATTCAAAATAACACTGACTATTCAAAAAGAAATTTCATCGTATAGCTTTCTAAATATAATACCACAATGCTTTAATACGAATAATTTATAAACAGCATCGCTTACTTCACCAGTAGTTACATCACTATTCATTAAGGTGTTCTTCTTAGCTTTGTAATTTAATAGCAGCAATTCTAAAGCATTAATTAAATCCAACGCTCCATTCCTTTTTGCCCTGAAAGCAGAAATCGCAAGAAAGTTATTTTTCGACATACATTTACACTATTAAATATTTACAAAAATGGTAGAAGGGTATTTTATAAATATACAGTACATTACATAGTAGCCAATGTCCCCAACACAACATTTCTTTTTCTGATATATAGATATTAAATAGGTTTTAGTTATCGAGCTCTATGTTACTTATTTTTATATTGCATAGTAGTAGAGTGGTATTATATTTTTGACTAAATGAGAGGGAATGGAGTGATTGATTTTATAAAATCTGCAAATTCCATATTACTAAACATTGTCGCCAAATTTAATAAATGGATTTACTAGTAATTGTGCATGTAAACAACACTGGATACATAAAGCTCAAATGCAATAACAGGATAAACAATAGCAATGGCTGAATAAATACATGCAGAATAGGAAACGTTTAAACACAAAATTGCCTTCTATTTAATAATGTCAAATAACAATAAAGCAAGTGATACAAACGAAATGAAAAGAGACAAATATGACGTCATTTATAGAAATACGAATACTTCACAAGAAGAAAAAACTTACTAATTTTTGAGTTTGAAATTTAATAAAATCATACAATAAACAGCATTTAATGATGATGGCAAGGACTGTAGCATAGTATAGCAAACGACGCTAAAGTATCGGCACACTTCGCACCACACAAGTTTAATTAATTAGTCCGAAACTACTGTTTCGAAGAGCGGTCTTTTGAGTGTATTTCGCGAACTGAAGCATACGTTACATCATAACATATCTTAACCCATAAAAACTGTACTAATACCATCCGACATACTGTGAAAGAGAAATTTCAAAATTTCTTGTCGCAAGTTTCTATCGGGATTGAGGTGCCATAATTAATAAAATTATTTATTAATTAATAGAAAAGTCTAACATAATGCCTATGTTGGACTTTTTTTAAAATGCGATCGACATATATAAAAGAGTAACTATTGCAATAGCTAAATTTTTTTGTGAATTTCACTTATTTATTGTACCTGCTCGAAAGGATTTTTACCAATCTTAATTAAGAAATTAATCGCGGCCATTTTGCGTTGTCACAGTGGTTAGAATCGATCATAATGTGTCTATTAGTGTTTGTTTCCTTTCTATAGATATCTATTTCCAGTTTGTTGTTGTTTCTGAATTCTACTAATACTTGTGCGTTATGGAGTAAGTCCACGCTTTAGTAAAATAGGATTTACTAACAAGTTAAACATGCGAGTATGAGGGTCCTAATGACATGGTAAGACACAGATTAACTTTTAGAAAACAACCAAACAAGGACTACTACGTAAACATAATTTGTACCTAAAATAAGTAGTGAATTTAGGCATCCCAGCAACAAAATTCCCAGATACACAACAAAACATGCACTTTTTGTAAAGGCAAACATTAACAATAATGTTGCAAGTATCCGCCAAGCAAAAAAAAAACTGAATAAAATTACGAGCGAAGAGGAAAATTAAAAGGTCTGTCTTTTGTTCTTTGTCTGATAAACAATGTAAACAAGGAGGCAATATTTTAAAATAGATATAAACCATTGTACATGTGTAGTGAAGAAGATTAGGACTACAGGATACAGAAACAATATTAATGATATATAGAGAAACATAAACTAAACCAACAAAACAAACGCGTGAGTATTAAAACAAGTAATAAATTGAGTCGTCTTATAGATAATGCAGTGTTTCAAGTGAATGAACTAAAAGTCTCTCATTGGCTAAGAGTAGGTGTGAGTTGTCGCGGCCGAGGATAGAACTATCTTGGATCATCAGCAAATACTGTTTATTTGTTAAGTTGCTTAGAGAGTACTGTCAAAGAAGGAAGTTCGGATAAATATAAATTCGTCTAGAAGAGATTGTCTTAACTATCCAGATGTATTCTGCTACATTTGTGGTGAATATATCAGGGAAAAACAAAGGCAAAATATCATAGATTTTGCAAAGAAGACGAAGTCTTGGATTCCCCATAAAGTGTGTAATACATCTCTACGGCAATGGAAAATAGGAAGCAAACTTTAGTGTTCCTATGGTGTGGATAGTACCAAAAAAGTATAACGACAATTATTATTTTTCTGTTACGACAGTGAAATTAATCACAAGACATACAGACAAACATAAATAGGAATATCCTAATTTAGAGTCAGCAAGACGACCATTATCACATGATGAAGAATATACCTATACCAGTTTACACATCACAGCCCCTGCTTTCGTTGTCAGATATGGAAATGCTGTCGGACTCACAGCCTGCTGCAACTACTACAGAACCTACCAGTGAAAGTGAATATGAGGACAGTTTGCCAACTCCACAACAGTTTACGCAGGAGGAGCTATGTCAAGCCAATCATCTGAACTTTTAGCATCCAAATTGAAATAAAAGAACTTACTTAAGCCTAGAGTTACAATAACAGCCTATAGAATAAGAGAGCTCTCAATTCTTCCATACTTCAAAAATGAAAATGAAGAACTCTTGTTTATTGTTGTGACATTTCAGGACTTCTTTCAGAAATGGCTTTACCTAAACATGATTCAAAAAATTGGCAAGTTTTTATTGACAGTTCCAAAGATAGCTTGAAAGGTGTTTTATTGCATAATGCATTGCAATGTATTGCATCCATACCAGTTGCCCACTCAATAAGCTCAAAGAAGAATACGAAAATATAAAGTTGTTTTTTTTCTGCAAAACCAACTTTCAGTTTCCAGTATCCAGTCCAGTATCAAGAGCATCAATGGCCTGTTTGCGTTGATTTAAAGATGGTAAGTTTTACACTAAGTACCCTTGTTTTATCTGTATCCGAGATAGTAGAGCAAAACAAGATCATTGAACGAACAAGAAATAACCACTAAGAGATGAACATCATAAAGTCCTTTTAAACAACACCGGTTGATGGTGAGTATCCTCGAAACGGCCGTTATTAATTATTATATAATTAATTAAACTTGTGTGGCGCGGAGGTTGCGGACAATTATGTGTTGTTTACCATACTACGCCACAGTCCTTGCTATCATTATTTAAACGAGTCTTTGCTTAACAGGGATAAAATCATTTTACTTTCACTTTGCATTAAGCTGGAGGTGGGATACACACACGATGGAAGACTATTGTTGGAACCTGCAACGTGATTGTTCCAGCACAATAGAAAATCATACAGACGGCATTTCACCCAGCATTTGTAGTTTTTTTTTTTTTTTTTTTACTAGAAACGTACTTTTTAGTTTTATATTCATTTTATTTTATATATTTATACATATAATTTTAGTTTGGAGTATTTTTCGGCTGCCTGCCAATAAATTTTTAATTTTAATTTTTCTTGTTTTTTTCATGCCTTTTTAAGAAAAGCATGATAAAACTGTTAGCAAATGTGGAATCAACAACACTAAGTAACCCTGAAACTGCTTTAATAACGGAAACAATAGAATCACTGTTGGCGAGTGCAATAAACAACTTTAAAGAGTTTTCGGTCGTATAATTTACGCGTACAGAAATTTCATCAATACTGTTTCCTAATGGTCATGCCAGAACTAACTTAGACCCCTATGCCAAAATCGGATGATGTGCTTAAAAACTACGTGGGCTACCACCGTACATGCACTGGCGGATAAGTAAAGTGTACTATAATACACTAAATACCTTGAAAAGTGTAATTTTTGCGCATTTTTTTGTATTTGAAAGTTTAATCGTAATTGTCGAACACGCTGTATTCGAATTCTAATACTACGCTATACAACCAACAGTTCTGCAAAGTTTCATTTTTCCAAACTAAACACATTAACACTTATAAGAGTTACATTCATCTGTTAAAAATGTTCAAAAGCAAATATTTCAAATGATTAAAAATAGCAACGTCTTTGTTGTATCAAACACCTCCCTAAAATTGAATTTGGGATTCAAAAATTTAATAATTTATAAGGTGTTTGGTTTAAAATAAAATTGACAACTATTTCCGGTATAACCGGAAGTCCCAGATTATTAAAATTAATTTACTTAATAGTACACGTCGGTTTTAGCATACTGCCAAGTTTTCAGAATTTGCCAGTGTATTCTCTTTTATATGGCAATTGATGTAATTTCCGATGAGATATTCTGTATATAGGAATATAAATGAATTAAGTATTTAAAAATTGTGCCTATTCGTAGTAGTACCCAAAAATTCAGTTCAAACAAAACTGTAATATGGTGATGTGGTTAGTATTATTATAAAAGTATTAAATAGAGATCGAACGAAACTGTATCTGACTGATTTTCCAGTAAAAGTCAAATACGCATATGTACAAAGGTCTTTTCGTATTCCCGTATGTTGAGGAAATATGATAAACAACCTACTCATTCAACTCTAATTCTATGTAATTTTGGAACGGATCTTGATTAAAAGTGACGGCATTCTTCATCAGAAAAACAACAAATGTTGCAGCAGCCTCCGTTATACTACGAGACTCTTCCTTGTATTCATCCTGCATTTCCAACAATTCGGTCATGCTCTGCTTCACCATATCAAGCTTCTTAGCTTCAGTAAGCATGGCATGCTTTACGGAAGCATCTTCGCGTTTTGTCTCGTACGGTTCAATAGTTTCTTCAGTATGAGTTTCCGTCATATTTGCGTATTGATATGAACCATCCATTCCGAAGAGCGATTGTAAAAAAGAAGCGCCCACACGTGCTTGATGACCATGCTTTGTATCTGATGTTATTTTCTGTAAGAAAGAAAGTCCTTTTATTAAATTTAATTTCATAGAGCAATCAACGATATTTATCGACTGTACATGATGATCAAGGTATTTCGAAGTTTTTTTTCTTGCTAGCCATATTTTGATTTAGCTTAAGATTGTACTGTACTACACTCCATCTAATTTGAACAATTCAACTATTTGGCAACTAAATTTAAGTAATATGACGTACTACTTTCTTTTTCTCATGTAATACACCAATTAGCTGTACAAGGTGAGTCGACGGTTTGGCAAAGTCCATTTATTCCTCAAACAAAAATAAAATTATATTACAAGCCAATCGTAACATGAAAATATTTGTAACTTTATAGAACCAATATCTACAGCGGGGCAAAACCAAATTATGTTTTTAACTGGATATCCAATATCATTTTTGTATTCCACATTACATTCTGGATATTCTTAACTCACGGCACATTAGCCCAACAGTTCTGGAAATGTTTGCAATTCTTTTTTCAATCTATGACTGAATCCGATGTTGGCATGCCGTCTCTACCGTTATTCTGGGGAAATCTTGTAGTCGTGAGCAAAGAGAGTAACGGGGCAGAAACTTAAAGAAATTTTGTATGCCGTAGGATATTATGTTTGCAATTAGATGATGATTGTTTTGATCATCTGTGAAGTATTCTACTTAATTTGTATAGTTCTATTGAGTAGTTATCATATTTATTTTTTCTGCTCGCTTTTCAATTCATGTTATTGTTACTAATTAAGCACTTACTAACAATGAACTATATATCTAGTTTTAATTCAATATTTATAAAACGAAATATTTTTAAAATTTTTAAAATATGCATTATTAATAGTGTTTAACTTGAATACAGAGTAAAATCGCATAGATCAAGTACCCAGTAAACTCTGACATGTTCGTTTGTCACAAGCTTAGGCAAAACAAAGTCAACCCTGTCAATTGTGGTTACGTATTGATAGTAAATAATTGATTTCATAATTTGTTGAGATGATGCGGAAACGAACGAATGTAGATATAGGAAGTATAATATGCTTTACCCACGTTTTTTCAAATAGAATTCTTAAAAATTCTTAAAAATATGGATTGCCATTTCATGAAATTGAAATTTTTTAGTTGAATGCGTTAGCGTTTGGACTAGATTTTTGGAACAGCCTGTACAACATTTCCTATATATATATATTTACAACAATAAAGATTAATTTATGTTAGGTACCGATATAAATCTCGAAACTGGTTTACATAGGTAACGATATTTAAGTTAAACTCAGCGTTTGTTAAATTTGTCGTAAAAAATGTAATACCTCAAAGATGGTAATTCCTACATTCATGATATTGTAATCGTTGAACTTATCTTTGAAAAGACCATCCAAAAGATGCATAACATATGGACTACACCATTTAAAATAAGGAAGTCGGTATCCGTGTCCATTTTAATCAAAATTACAAGGAAGTTGAAAGTCTTTTTGAGAAATACATCACTATCCATAATATCGCTCACCAGAATTTCAAAAAGATACTTTAAGCCATCGTTACTCGCGTATGGAATTAAAGCATGCAACTTACTTGCATATGATCGCTGCGCACATTTTAGTTAATTAAACATATCGACACATTTAAGTACAGAAAAGTGCATGACAGTTTTAACTTTAACATTATATTGATAAAATATGACAAGCAAACAAAGCATTAATCGACATTATTAACAAATTAAATAGGTTTTGAATATTGCGTTAAATTTTAAAATGATCGCTGGACTCGGTACGCAAGCAATGACAGGCTAACTATTTCCACAAATACTCTTAATCGTGAATGACCCTGTACTATAACGTGCCGATAACCATGTAGTTGTGCCACTCTGTGGATAATTGTCTTGTGAGCTTGTAAATATTTTTAGATTGTGCACCGATGATTATTGTATACGACTGGATATATTAAATTTTATTTTTCTTTATTTAAAGAATAAGTGGACCAAACCACTAACTCACCTTATACATGCAAGAACCTAAGTTACCCAGATGTCGAAGTATCAGGTATTATAAGGTACAGCTCTCTCTTTTTTGCCCATTTAAAAATCTAACAATGTCCACTACTATATCTCCATAAAAGCAATACTTTGATTTCGGGATGACAGACTATCCCAGGTAAATAAATTACAATTGTTACTGTCGGTAACACTGTGTTTACATTTACAAATCTTGCTAATGGTACGTGTCGATTAAAATGGTGTAAACGTGTGCTATAATTAAAGTTCGCCGTTTTCCGCATGATTCACAGGCGTCGTAACTTTAGTAAAGGTCGCCACTTTTCGTGCGCTTCATAGGCGTCGGTATGGGAGTGGTCGTTCGGGTATGTAATTCGTAATATATGCGCAAATTTATGCTTCGCATATTAGACTATGCAATGGAGTGAGGACGCGAGATGACCTTGTTACCGATGTAACTATAAAAGTAGAGAGCTTTGTTCTATCCGGAAGAAGGAAATATGCATTTAGTTTTCTACTATTAAAGCAATATGTATAAACATACGAAAAATATATGCTACAGCAGCGTTGTATGTATAAATAAAATCGATAATGTAAATAGTCAATAATTTCAGAGTTGTGTTGCGTGTGTGAGTCGGACAATACGACAGAGAAAACGTCGTTTCCTTGATCCACCTATCGAGGACATTTTATTACATATAACGTATATACAGCTCTTCGCTACGCTCGCATGCATTCCAACCAGCTGCCAAACACGTTACTAATGCAATAAGATGGCTTGCGCATATATTATGAATCACACACTCGAACGACCTTCCCCATACCGAGGCCTGTGAAGCGCACAGAAAGCGGCGAACTTTAAGTAACCTACATAGCTGTCTCTTTGTAATTTAAAAGATGTACTGTAATATTTACCTTAGTAGATTTATACTCTATAATCGGCACATATAATCTACATTTCAATTCTTCTAGAGAATCTTTGTAAGTTTCAATTTCCTTCTTCTGTATTTCGATTCTTGCTATAGATTTTCCATGTAAGATCATTATTTCTATCAGTGGCTTCGCTAGTTTAGCGATAGCCACATTCGAATTTCTTACAGAAACCATAATACTGGTTTTCGATCCATGTAACGTTAAAACATAATCTAAGAACCTGAAAAACAGATAGCTTGTAAAAAATTTAAATTTAATTGGTTAAATTTGTCTTTTATATTGTTCTTAGTACGTTCAATTCCAACCTTCTGTCATTTCTATACTTAATGCTAATTGTAAATTCTAATAAGTATATGCTATCGAATGACACCATTCCTTAAAAATTGTTCTGCAGACTTCTGGGGCTTAACTTGGTTTCCGAAAAGCAAGCGTTTTGTACTTTTTGAATACGTTTGATTCTAATGACGTCTAGACAAGCGTGACATAGCTCAGCACAGAAAGTAAAATGTGAAAGTTCTTAGAAGTTCCAAAGAAGTCTTTTGGTACATTTGTTCACGATTAATCGGAAAAGGAAAATTCCTTTTGTATTGCAATATGACGCCCTAGTAGTTATCTACCTGCTCACGATGTTGGAATGTATTATCGAGTGCCAATCCCAAGCTTCTGGGGCTAATAACAATAGGTACTATGCCGTTGTTAATTCGTATGTGTAAGATATTACCTAGGATTCTGCTATCATCCTCATTACCAAAGAAAAACAAAAAGTTTAAGTATATTGTGAGTTACCCATATGTATTGCATCATAAACTAAAGGTAATAATTAATTTGAATTTTGTAATGATGAAATAAAATTTACCAAATACCGTACACAAGTAAAAACATTTTGTATACAATTTCTAATAATACCTTTTGCATTCTAAGGAAGATTTGTTCCAACTTTGCTCGCAGATTTGCTCTTCTTCGGGAAGAAACGGGCAGCCCTTGACACGAGCAGCCAAGCAACGAAACGCTTCATTATCTACACAAAATATATTCTCTTTCGAACAACGTAAATTAATTCCTGGCGCAGAGATACTGGCAATGGCCGCCTTAAGAGGTTGCAATGCTTCGCCCGGTTTAAATGAACTGCCCCGTGAATTAGTGAAAACGAAAATAACATTGTTCACTACATCACGATTTAAGTGAGACAAAATATTTTGAATACAAAAGTTAAATAAAGCATTCAATTTACAATTTGTTGGTTTGAGTAGGATGCAAACCGCATTTACGTGTTCTAGTTGTTCGATAAAATCAATCAACTTTTTTGTATTTCCATGATCAGCATTTATTCCTTTAGTGTCCCCTAAACCCGGCGTATCGATTATTCGTAATGTTTTGTTCTTATATCTCACTTCATGGAGCATGGGTTCTTTGGTACCCGAAGAAGCACTTTCCCGACATTCATTGGGATGATTTCCAGTACAAATAGTTTTGGTAGTAAAATCAGAAAGTGTTATGTCGAATGTGGTCGGAATTAACTGGCGAAATTTCTTTTTTGCATCGTCAAAACTATTATAGTTGATGTAGTTGTCTAATGCGTTGATGAATGTTGATTTACCAATACCGGTTTCACCCAGAAGTAAGATGTTTTTTTCTGACATTTTATTTACCTAAAATATTTAAAAAGATAAAATATTATATTATATATATTTTATTAAATGTGAAACGATCATTTTTAGTTATAAGACGCCATCTTAAGGCTACGAACGATAAATAAGTTCTTCTAAGCCTGACATATTCCTCTTTGCTTGGCATTCATCTACATCAGTCCCAAAATTTGACTCATACCCTGTATCAATCACGCATCACGTTTAATAAAACATTTTAGTATATAAAACATTGCATTTTGTTTATTATAGCAATAGTTCTTAACAAATTTTCTAAGCATTTAGTAAATATTTTCTGAATGCAAGAGGTGAAGGTGATTTAGAGCCATCTTAATGAAATGGTTATTTCCGTTCTGAAATTATTGTTTCCAAAGATTCAGACTACTCATTGAATATAGTCCTACTCACTTTTAATTGGTACAGATATGCAAATGCAAAATTAAGAAACATCCTACAAAACTATGTATATACTAATAAATACTATTTCGCAATTAAATATCACTTATTATACAACTGAAGAGCCATCAGTGGTACAGCTTAGCAAGTGACAATGTTGACCATAATCAACAAATTTTTTTCAAAGGATTTGTTTAGTTAATTCAGTGAAAAACTTCAATGGCAACTAGACTTATTTTGATATGATTGCAGAAATTACTCTAATACCTAATAAATCGTATAAAGGAGAAAAAAAAATTAAGAATGAGAAGAGGGAGAAAAAGAAGAAATAGAAATAGGAAAAATAACAAATAGAAATACTAAGAAGGAGAAGAAGATAGGGAGGAAGGACTAGTAGGAAGAAAAGAAAAAGCAATGGAAATAGAAAAAAAGAAATATATATGTAAAAGAATAAGGATAAAAAGAAGTAGAGGAGAAAAGAAAAAGGAAAACTAGGAACTAGGAAAATAGGGAATAAATAATAAGTGAGAGTTACTATAATAAAAAATTCCAAATTTCAATTAAAACTTTTAATCAGATTAATTAATAAATCTAAATCAATCACTGGTGTAAGAGAGGTACGGACTAACAATATCATAGGAGCTTCTATGGTTGATTTTGGTGCAGAAATCAATTCTTGTAATTACCCATCATGAATGATTAAACTGTACGAAGTGCAAATATACGGAATTTGACAAAAGTAACGTATTAGTCTAATATGAAAATATAAATTTTAGAAAAAGTATTACTAACAAAATTTGTTTGGAAATTTATTTTCTATTATTTTCCACAATTTGTATTTTTTTTTCAAATGATGGATGACAGATTTGGAATTGTTATAAATTCCTTTAAAATACGTTTAAATAGTGAGTCCCACTCGTTCTTATCGTTATTATACGATAGTGGTAGTAAAATATTGTTGCTTTTAACCGATTGTTTGTATATTAGAGTGAGTTCTGTCAGAGTTATTAACGTATCTCAATAAAATAGTTCGCACCGCAAATTTTTTTTTTGTTCAGTAATTTGTACGAAAATGGTGAAACTGACAACAGCTGAAAGAATCGAAGTCCTTGTGAAGATTGAATGTGCTGACAGGCTAGGTTTTCATAACGAAGTTTGCCGTTTATTCAATAACGTTCATCCACAGCGGAACTTCTATAAACGCCCAACCGACGGTTTTAGGATTGGTTACTAAATTTCGAAAAACAGTCGATGTTAAATATATTCCTAAAGCCAACCGCTCCAAACCAACCACTAACGAAGACCAATTTCTAGACATGTTACTTGCTGCAACGGATACGAAAAGCACCTACCATTTAATCAGTGTTAAGCTTATGCGTTCTTCTGGAAGTCGTTGTTCAAAAGAGGAGACAATTGAAATTAGCTACCCACCTTGACTGGAAGGCGCCACTTTGGTCGTGAGAATTGAGGTTCAAATCCAGATTAGTCGCACAGGGTAACCAGGTTAGACGAAAGCCCAATTCAAGTAGTGCGACTCAAAAGGGTGCAGAACCGTGTGGAGAGTAAAGCAAATAAAAAGTTATAAATAAAGTTTGATCTGATAACATAGTCCTCGTCGCTCAAGTAAATAAAAATATACCAGCGTAAGCATATGCGGTTTACGGTTGCCCTATCAGATCTTGGTATAAAATTGTTACTTAAAACAGGTAACAAGACTAAATAAAAATAGTGTTAACCAAGATCGCCTTCCTAGAGGCGTAGTTACCAGATACTACAGTTTACATGGTTTCGAGGAGCGAAATATTTACAAAAAAAAAAAAACAAAAAAAAGGTTACAAGTTAGATCTTCAAAATTCAATATGTTCATTCCTAATTATGCTAAATCTTCAAAATTGAAAAAAATTGAAAGAAACGACAGAGTTATATTGATCTAGAGAACATTCTAATTCTACTCGTATAATAAAAAAAACTAAGCAGTACAAAAAAAATAATCAAAAGAAGGTAAATTAAAAAAAGAAATAACAGCAATGAGAGTTTATTTCTTGGGTCGGTTCAATTGAAACGGAACTACTTATGACGATGTCTCAGCCTTTACTACACCTACAGTCTGCAGTACCCACAACGGACGCGCCACGTGGTTTTGTTTTTTATACCCACCAAAAAAATTCGAAGAACGGGAAAAATAACCGTAACACGATAATTTGTAGAATGAAACCTCAGTACATACCTAATACTTGATTCCTACACAAAAAAGAAGATATCATTTCGCTGGGCTAAGCGTCGAAGTTCGGCACACCAAGCCCTAAAAATTTACAATTTCAAAGCTTAAAATTCAAGAAAACTACGTTCTCGTAAGCAGATAAATTTAACTTCTTCTCTGAGCGAAATAAAGTCCCAAAATTTAGCGTAAAACCTTCGTTAAGGCACAAAATAAATTTTCCACGCAGAGATAACTTCGTATACACCCAACTCGTGTCAAATAGTAACAGAAAGCGAACTCCAAAAACGAGAATCCTAAAGTTCTAGAATAAAATAATTTTTGGGATAATACATCATTCAAATGGATCAATCAGAGAAGAACTTTACGAAGATAATGACGCAAAGTACGATATGGGTTGCCTAACTACAGGACATTCTGTAAGCGCTTCGGGGAAAAAGTCGAGGCAAAAGTGCAATACAGGGTGGTAACCGCAAAGTGTACCTTCAGCATGTAACAAGATATGTCACATCACCTAATGAACTTCAAAATACTATTTACAATTTTTGAGACCGTCTACGGCACTGTCAAGCCGTACAAGATCTTTAATTTCAACATTTAATTTAGTTCTTTAATTTTTGTATTTTTATTAAAATTTAATATGTTCTCAATAATGTTCTCTGGAAAAATGTTACTGTTATCACAGATTCTTTTTTGTTACAATAAGAAATATTTGAAAAAATAATCACAAATGGGGAAAAACAATAAAAAAAATAGCTTGTCAAACAAATTTTGTTAATAACCTTTTTTTCTAAAATCTATATTAGACTAATGCCTTACTTTTGTCGAACTCTATATCAAAAATTAGAGGATACTAAAACATTATTGTAATTCCATTATACGTATTACGTCGACATAATCATAAAATGACAGTAATTTGTTTATTGTTGCCAAACTTTGGAGGATGCGGTAGTTTACTCATTAATATTTGCAATGCCTATCTATATGTTAGTTTCAAGAAATATACGTTTTGATAACTTTTTAAATGTAACATTTCAAAACCGCAGGCCTTTAAGTGATGTTACATGTAAGCATAGAAATGTTGGTTACAGTGATTTGCGAAGCCATTTCATCGGAATTGTATCGTATTAGGTACATAATAAAAAACATTTAAAGTGTGCCGTTTTAATAATTATTTTATTATTCAAAATACAACACCAGGCGTTAGTCTTAAATGAGTA
The DNA here is from genome assembly GCA_902654985.2 of Oryctes borbonicus. NCBI lineage: Eukaryota > Metazoa > Arthropoda > Insecta > Coleoptera > Scarabaeidae > Oryctes > Oryctes borbonicus. Next base: position 9,488,015 of record LR736863.1, on the reverse strand, counting down.
TTGATTCTTACATTCTATAATCAAATTAGGGTTTTCTTGGAACACACGGTGCCGCTTAACGTAAAAGTACTTTCGTCTGACCAAAATTAAATTTGGAAACATTCTATTATCTTCTCACTCACATTCAAACCATGCATAAAAGTCAAATCGGAAAACAAAATCTCTATCTTTTATTTCTGCCTATAAATCTGGGCTTATTAGAGCGAAAACAATTTTTTTAGTATTCATCTGCAGCTCTTAAATGATGTAGTTCTTCTGTCAGAAATTTTTCGCAAAGATTTTCTGTCCTTTTCAGTAGCATCCAATAAAACAGTTAAACTCGTACCTCCACCATTTACCCATTTATCGGTTTATTCCATGAATTTGAAATGGTGAAATTACTTTTGAGTGTGCAACTTAATAGACAAAAAAACAGTAGAAGCTGAAACATGTATTAGAAGCCGCGGTTTATAGAGGCGGCTTCTAATAGAAAAACAAGGTAATTCTTACAATAAATTATTGTAAAAAATACAAAGGCCTGTTATCGCAAACTTTTCTCCACATACTATTGTCCTGAAACTAAGTGAATGACCGTGCGCTTGAAACTAAATACCACATCCATCTAAGGCGCACTTCCGGATAAATAACAATTTCTGTAAATGCCCACCTTTTCAAAAAAGCCCTAATAACACTGAAGCGCCCAGTTTTGGAACAATTTTGTCTTAGAATTTGTCGAAGATTCCACAAATGTAATGATATGTAGCATGTTTCGTATAAAAAATATAACTTTGGGTAGCTGTGAACTTATAAGACAGTTTGTAGAATTCAATTTAATTTTAAACCATGCATAACAGGGAAAAATCTTACAATCTTCCAATCTCGCGGAAACGACTCTGTGTGTAGTAAATCATTATGTTTATGGTTTTCTGTATTTGCATCTGTTAAAAGAAGTAATAAGAACTACACCCATATTTTTTAATATACCAGTTTAATTTAATATCTACTAGATTTTTTTCAAACCAGTACGAATTACTCCATGTATAATATAAGTAAAAAAAAATCATGTTTATTGTATGAAACATATTTGTTTAAGTATACATACACTTATGTATACATCGTTGCTTAGACCTTCCGTTTGGTGAAATCTTTAATAGATTGTAAAGTGATTATTAAATTAATAAAATAAAACAACAAGACGTAAAAGAAGGCTATTTCACTATAACTAGCATACTTTATAGTGAATTACTGTTATAGATTTCGTAGGATAATTAATAACTTGATATGAATATATATAACAATAGCTTAGTACTTGCCTTTTTTTAAACTGCACTAATAGTTTAATATTAACTCTCGCCAAAATTAAAAAATAACACGCCGATTTTTTAAAATTCTACACTTTAATACCTACAAATTCAGTAACAGACTATCGTGGTGCTTATTAGTAACACTGCCCAGGCTCGTTTAAATTGAAGTGAATAATACGGGAATTTACACATATTCTCTTTCCGCAAAATGATTACTCAAGATAGTGTACGTCTAAATATAGCCGAACCTAACAAAGTTTCTCGATTAAAAACCGGCAAACAAATTTATCTTTCAGAATTACTTTAGCTAAAATCGTTTTATTACATCGATAAAATATCGATAAAATAAATTCAAATAAGGTTTTGTTTAACAGAAACAGAATTTCCAAAATAAAATTTTGTTTGATATGTAAATGCTTTCGAACTAAATCTATTTTCGGACACACTTACATCAGAAAGCGGAAGCTGTACATGTAAAAACATTAATCCGCGGTTTACAGAAAGAGAGATACATTTAATTAAGAATTAGCATATTAATCTTTATTTAACTTGATTTGGTGACATCATTAATCATAATCATGGGTTAAATCGATTTAGGAATTAAACCAAATGTTATTAACGTAAAATATTAACATAAACAAAGTTAAATATTCTATTAATTTAATAAGAATTCATTTAAAATAGAGTAGGTAGGTAGCAGCAAAAATATGTTCTAACATATTTTGCGTTGTCAATCGCCCCCAAAATGTCACTTTAATTCTAATTAGTAGTAAACGAATTAAGCCATCTCGAAATATGTACATATATATATACATAAACGGTAATTAATTTTGTCACGAACTAAATTTTATTAGGAGATTGGCATAATACAGTATTAAAGCGTGAGGTAAGTAAATTAGTTTTCACTTTAGACTCAATAATAAATGATATGTACTATCAAGTTCCATTCATTCAGTTATTTGTTCCTTTCAGTGTTTTAGGAAAAAGGTGATAACAATATACTCAATTTTTAAAATATAAACGTGGAGGTAATCTTACAATATCATTACCTCCTTTTCTCAACTTTCTTTATATATTGGGATTTGATATCTCAGGGAAGAAAACAATTCCTTTTTTGTTCTACGTTTACTTTGCTACGTTTCGTCGCTTGTAATTGCCGACTACCTCAGTCTAGTAAGGTGAATAGACAAAATTTTAAGTTTTAATAATTATATATTATATCTAGTCACATATTATTTTCTTAATTTTTGTTTATATCTTGTTTTCTTTACTTTTAATTTATTTAACCTCATACTACTTATATACTATTAATACCTGTTTGTTTCTTCTTGACCATTAGCCACGAAACGAAGTAACAAAGTAAACGAAGAACAAACGAAGAGGAAGTATTTCCTTTCCTAAGCCCCCAAATCCCAATATTTAAAAAATGTTGAAGACTAAATCTGAAGATTAAGAATAAATATTAGGCAGGATATTATTACCAACTAAAGGTAAATTTCGATACTGCGATAGATTTGGAAATAATGAACTATGAATTTCATTTAATATTTGGTTTTGGATGATCTCTGTCAATACCCAAGTCCTTTCTTTCCTTAACATGATACTATCTCCTCTTTTTTTAAAGTGTGGTGGCGGCCCAACGGGGTGTATAAGCTTTTTGAAGTTTGACCTCAGGAGCCTTTTATTGTGTAAGTTGTGTGTATATAGTGTTCCATGGCTTCGTTGCTGTCACCTCCTCGCCGTAAAAGACGAGAGAAGCACAGTTAATTGCACCCCTGCGAATGGTGACTCGGGAGTGTACCGAACACTGAGAAAATTTGTTGATCCTAGCGGGACTCGAGCACACAGCTCTTAACTGTCCCCGGGAAAGCACGGGCCCTCTTACCACTAGGCCAACGAGTTGTTTTGTTCTGAAATACGTCTTGCATGTGGTTGTTTGTCAAAATGTACCTTTGCTTTTTGTCGTTGATGATATATTTCTTAGTCAATATTGGGTATTAATTTTAAACTATTTGTCGATACTGGTAAGTGCAAACAATCTATTGTTTAACAATTCCGAGGGAGATACATCTAAGCTAATTAATAGGCTTGTTCTATATTCTAGTTAGACTTTATGAATATCCGAGTCATTTCTAAGCGCTTCTTAAGAATGTTTTTACAAATCCCTACTGATCGTTCGGCTAAACCATTTGACTTGGGATACTGCAGCGTTGATGTTATTAAGTTAAAATCTCACTTACCAGCAAATAATTCGAATTCGTTGCTGTTAAAAGGCACATTGTCAGCATAAGTGTTTTCGGAATAATACATGTGGAAAAGACTAATTTTAATTTTGTTATGATTTCGCCAGTAGTTTTATTTTGTGTGCTGAATGTATTGACGTTATCTACCCTCTGAAGTGATAATTTTAAGCATATAATCTGTTCAGTTTTGCTTGCAGAAAAGTCCACCTATAAACCCAAGCAAATCTCTCCTTTTCTTAAAAATACAACTATAACACACCCGTACAGTAAAAAATATATACGTTAACGCTAGCAACATAATGTATATATAGAATGATAAATTTTTCCTTTATAGATTACTTTTGTTAGTAGGTGTTCAAAAATATATATTTATATTTGTTAGGAACTAAACAGTAAACAACTTTATCATATCAAATCCGGTGATAAATGTTTCGTCAGCGAATATAAACGGACATTGTCAAAAGAACTATCTAGAAGTTAAATAAGCAAGTAATCTAATCCCTACTAACTTTTGAATGAAAGAAGCATACAGTTTTTTGAAAAAACAGGAATAATAGTGAAACATTGTTTAATTTCCTTAATAAAATATGCACTACGCAATCACTTATCATTTATTTTCTGTTATGATTAATTGATGTAATAAAGACACAATGATCAATTTTTTATAGATTGTCTTGTACATTTTCTAATAACACTAATTTTCAAATATCTTCTGTGCAATATTTATTTTTTTAAATTAAAATAGAAAGATCTTCGAATGTTAGCAAAAAAAATGAAATTCAAAATTTAGATAGGTATGCAAGTACGTAGGCTTCAACATTTATATCTTTTATATCTATTTATATCGGCATCCTCTGCTTTTGCCAATATACTCATACACAGGCAGCAGACACTCGCGTGTGTGAAGCGAACACTGATCCCCAAGGTTTTAAGAAACATGTACAACCTACATATGTAAAGTCCAAAACGACTCTTGATTATTATTTTACAGTATGTATCCAAAATATACAAGTTTTCTAAACAGTTCGAGATAATCGCGATGGGATGGGAAATTCCACGCGATATGTATACAATGTACTAGATTAGTTAATCACGTGACCGCTTGCTGATGTGTTTTTCCCAGTAAGAAAATGTCTAAATAAACACTGTGAACTGTGGTAAATCCCCTTTCTTTTTAGATATCGCTAGAGAAATGTTGGTGGGGCTAATCTATATTAATAAAAAAGCAAAGCTGCAGTTGTCACACCCATTTTGTACATAGCTCTGCCGTGTGTAAGATTTGGATAAGAAGAGACGTATACTGATCCTTATGATTGAAGTACAGTGAGTATTAATTGTTTTACATGTATTTTATTTTTAAGAAAGAAAACTGAAATAAAGTGATTAAGAATTTCTTTTTTGTTACAAAGTTCAAAGAATTGTAGGAAGACAAGAATGTAGAATTTTTTAAAAATTAACTTGTTTCTTTCTCCAATGGAAGACTTAACTTGTTCATCAATTCTTGTAAAAATGAGATTAACCCACTCTTTGAAAATATAATAAGGTAACACAGCGTAACCGGTCGGCTACAGTGCATGGAATACCAATTCTAGTCATAAATTTACCCTTTCCAATTCTAGATAAAGAATTTAATCCTAAAAACGCCTTCTATCAGATATGTTAAATATCAAAATTAAAAAATTCTTAATTTAGAGCTAACATTTATAAAATAGATAATCTGTTGTTAACAAAACTTGTACAAAATAAAAAACTGTCGTGAGCAATGAATAAAAATTATTCTTAGAAACACTCTGAATCTACTAAAATAATTTCTGGAATAGTAAATACATAACATAAATACGAACTGTTAAGTTAAACAGCTAACACGGAGATATACTGACACCATGTAGTATTTGTTGCAAAAATTAATGTCATACCCCCATGGACGTGATATCAAACCATTTTCCTTGTGGGAGGGACCTATGCGGCGAACTGTCTCGGTTATCGGTGATAACTTCAATGGATTCGTTTTCAAATGAAATACACGCATATTTCTATGTATCTTAAATGTGGGGAAATAAGCCAAATATATTAGCAAAATATATGTTTTCAATGAATTATCTTTCAGATAATTTTAATATTCTAGTAATTGTCATATATGTATAACTTAGCTAAGTTAACAATCCATTTTTATAGTAATCCCTATTCAATCTCTAACCTCCTTGTTTAACGTTTCGTGTTAGATTATATGCTATGTGGTTGAAACTACAAGTTTTCAGTATATATTGTAATGAGACTCTAAGTTAAAATATGCAATTTCTCAGTTTTTTTTTTTTTTCTTAAAAATTATTATTACATTTGAAATTGATATGGTAACCAAAGTTTTCAATTTTGATTCCAATGGAATGTATCTGAGCAGTATTACTGTGATATGTGATAATTTAAAAAAAGAAATGGAAATATAATTACAATTTTCTCGATAGAAACTTTTGTTACAAACTTCATCTGTTCTTTACTGGACTCACAATATTTCTACTTGAAAATAGGATAATTTGTAACAGTAGAATTATGTAGTTTATAGGTTATTTCATTTTATAATCTTTAAAATTAAGTAAGGGAATAAACTACAAAATAAGAAGCTTCACAGAATGCATTATAACAGATTGCATTCCAAATTTAATCAAGGACCATCATATAAGTTTGGCCAATCAGATGTCAAACTTAATAAAGTGTTACAACAGAACAGAATTATTTTATTTTAGAAAAATATAGAGTCTAAAATTATTCGAATTTGTCTGCACCTGTTCTAAGCGCTAATAGTTTTGATTAAATATTTAAATATAAAATTTATTCATAAATGTGTTCAATAGTGTATTATTGAAGGAGAGGTGTTCGAAGAAGGACATAAACCTGATGTTTATGTGGTCGAAAGTTATAAGATTTAAAATTAGTAGTTATTTTCATTTCTACGTCTTAACACGTCTCATCTAACAATTTTTCATCTGCCGAAAGTGTCTAGGGACATTCCCGGTTTCACGACCTTCAATTTCTGTAGAAAATATTAAGAATTTCGTAAAATTTCAAAAAATTTCCTAAATTTCATACCATTAAAACATAACAATATGTTATTATTACTAGAATAAAATTTTCTCAGATACACTTCAATTCATTAAAAGCATATCTTTTGTTAATGTTTTTTGCTTATTTCCAGGTATACAATAACATTTAAAATGCATAGAAAAACCCGTATATCTCATTTGAAAGGGAACTGATTTAAGTACATCCATAAATCCGCAAATAAAAGATCGTTCGCCGTATAGGCCACACATATCACGTCTATGGGCGTATGACATTAATTTTAAAAGAAATTGTACAACCTATGTATATGCAAGTCGCTATCCGATATACAATAATTAATAACTGAAAGCAACAATCTTTAAGCATCTATGTACATTTCAGATATACACCTGTATCTAATTTATAACTCAATTAGATATTTCCAAACAATAATAAGCAAAGATGAACACGGAAGGCAGTTGCAGCCAAGAGGTTCCAGGTAGGCTTTATTTATTTTTTTTATATTACGTATAAGTATACGAAAAGTGAAATGTAACACGGCGTTTGGAATTATAATACAAGTCTTAAGACGAGTTACCCATTTCGTAATTCTCGTTGATTACCAACTGTTATAGTAAATACATGTTGTAAATATTTTATATTATTTGTATTATAGAAATCTATACTGTGTTTATAAAAGATGTCAGAGATGGCGCGAGGCAGAGTCACAGTTGTCGCTGACAAGAGATGTATCAGCACGAGTAAATAGAAATAAAGATATTATATCAGTTTCGCAGAACATCCTGTTTTATTGAAGTAAATATTACAAATTTAAAAGCAATCACAACATGGTGTCAGGTGTGACCATATAAAATCAGGAAAGAACTCGAAAGATATTCTAAAGAAGAATATGGCAATCCCAAACGAAGCTTTAGCAACTTTAATTGAACAACAAGCTACTGCAATTAGATTATTAAATGAACAGTTGCAAAATGCTAAAGTAAATGCTGTGCACATTCCTTGGCCGATGCCCCTGGATGTAGAAACTGGTGATATTTCACAAAATTTTGAGACTTTTGTGGAGAATTGGAATGATTATATGGTAGCAAGTGGCATGGATAAATGGGAAGCAAGTGACGAACATAAGAAAGTCAAAACGTTCTTTACTGCTCTTGGTAGCAAGGCACTCACTAAATATAATCGATTTAAACTGTCAGAGGAAGAAGAACAAAGTGTTAATAAAGTCATTAAAGCTATCCGTAACAGGTTAAGTAGCCAGAAAAATGTGATATATGATAGAGCAATGTTTAACAGTTGCAATCAAGAAAACAACAGCTTTGATGAATACTTGTTAAAATTACAAAAACTGATTGCAAAATGTGAATTTAAGGATTTTGAGACTGATTTATTAAGAGATAGAATTGTTCTTGGAATAAACAATAAAGATTTAAGGAAGAGACTAATGGCAATATCTGACTTGACTTTGGAAAGAGCTATAGACATGTGCAGAATCGATGAGGTAACAAATAGAAGATTGCAAGAAATAAATCAGACGGATGACAAAATCAACAAGATTCGGAAGAAAGTAGAGATGAGATCAGTAGAAACTCAAAATTGTTTATTCTGTGGTAAGGTGCATGAATTTAGAAAAGGTGCATGTCCGGCTTATGGAAAAATTTGTTCAATTTGCAAGGGTAGAAATCATTTTTCCAAAGTGTGCAAAAAGAAGCATTTGCACAAAGAAGAAAAATATAGAAATAAAAGTGAAAAGAAGAACCAAGTAGAGACTAAAAAATATAAACCAAGGATAAACAAGATAAGTAGGGAAAAGGATGATAGTGAACTAGAAACTGAAGATTCTGATAGTGAACAAAACTATAAAATAGATAAGATCTATGACAACTCAAAGGAAGGTGGTAATGTATTAGTTGATTTGACATTTCTAATAAATAAGGAATGGAAAAATATCAAGTGCGAAGTAGATACCGGTGCCACAGTTTGTGTAATTGGATACAGAAACCTTATACACTATTTTGGTAAGAATATTAGTATTAATAAAACAGAGCACAAGTTACAAAGCTTTGGTGGATCTGTAATACCACTGATCGGTGAAGTTTACATAACCTGTAAATTTAAGAATAGGAAATACGACATTAAATTTGTTGTTGTTGAAGTGGAACATGAACCATTACTATCAGCAAAATGTTGCAATATTATGGATATAATTAAATTTTGTAATGTAATATCAACTGACAAAAATGTTGAATTTTATGAAGAAGAGGCACAAAATTTAGTTAAGAAGTATAAATCTGTTTTCGAAGGTTATGGAGAATTACCAGGTGAAATTAACCTTGAAATTGACACCGCAGTAAACCCTAGTATTCAAACAGCTAGAAGAATACCAATGACTCTACGCAAGCAATTGAAAGAGGAACTAGATAAATTAGAAAAAGAAGAAATCATAGCAAAGGAAGAAAATCATTCGGACTGGGTGAGTAATATATTAATTGTGAGAAAGAAAAATAGTTTTAGGATTTGTTTGGACCCAATACCATTGAATAAAGCTCTAAAAAGACCAAACATCCAATTTACAAGTATTGATGAAATTCTACCAGAATTAGGCAAGGCTAAAGTATTCTCAACTGTAGACACTAAAAAAGGATTTTGGCAAATAAAACTCAATGAGGAAAGCAGTAAATTGACAACATTTTGGACACCTTACGGCAAGTATAAATGGAACAGGCTACCTTTTGGAATAAAATCCGCACCTGAAATTTTTCAAATAAAAATGCAAAATCTTCTGATAGGACTTACAGGCATTGAGATAATTGCAGACGACATTGTTATATATGGTAGTGGTGCTAATGAAGTAGAGGCAATAAAAAATCACAACGAAAACCTTGAGAATCTATTGAAAAGATTAAAAGAAAACAATTGCAAACTGAATAAGGAGAAATTAAAGCTTTGCCAGAAGGAAATAAAATTTTATGGACATTATTTAACATCAAATGGTCTGAAACCCGACGAAACTAAAATACAGGCTATTAGAAACTATCCAAGGCCCGAGGATAAGAAGGATTTACTACGATTCTTGGGTATGATCAATTATTTAGGGAGGTACATAAAGAATTTAAGTCAAGAAACAAACAATTTAAGACTATTGACACATAATAAACAAGAATGGAATTGGACTGAAACTACAGAGAAGGAATTCTGTAAATTAAAGGAAAATATTTCGGATTTAAAAACCCTAGCCTATTACAATATCAACGAACCAATTGTGTTAGAATGTGACTCAAGCAGCTATGGTTTGGGAGTAGCAGTATACCAGCAACATGGAGTAATTGGTTTTGCAAGCAGAACTCTCACAAAGTCAGAGAAAAATTATGCTCAGATTGAAAAGGAGCTTCTAGCCATTGTTTTTGGTTGTGTTAGATTTGACCAGATGGTAGTAGGAAATCAAATCACAGTAAAGACAGATCATAAGCCTCTTGTAAATATTTTCAAGAAACCATTACTAAAATCACCAAAACGATTGCAAAAAATGCTTATGATATTACAGAGATATAACATTGAAATAACATACGTTTCAGGCAAAGACAATATAGTGGCCGATGCGTTGTCTAGAGCTCCTCTGAGGGAAAACCAAGTACAAGAAAACAAAGAATCATATATTTTCAAAATATTTGAGGAAGTCAAATCTATAAAATATCTAAACGTGACCAGTAGGAGAATGAAAGAAATAAAAAAAGAAACAAACAAGGATCCAAATTTACAGATGGTAATGAATTACATAAACACAGGATGGCCCAACAATAAAACAGATGTACCCTTCCCAATTAAGATATACATTCAATATAAACATGAACTATCAATTCAAGATGGCATAATTTATAAGGAGGATAGAGTATTAATTCCTTATAAGTTGAGAAAGACAATGGTAGACAAAGTACATGTGAGTCATAATGGTATCGAAGCAACACTGAAGCTAGCTAAAGCCAATCTATTTTGGCCAGGCATGACATCGGATATCAAAAATAAAGTAAAAGAATGCAGCATTTGTTTAAAATACTCACAAAACCAACAAAGAGTACCAATGAATAGCCATACAATCCCGATCTATCCTTTTCAATATATCTCGATGGATGTTCTTACAGTTGACCTGGAGGGAAAATCAAGAAAAATCCTAGTAACAGTGGATCATTATTCGGATTATTTTGAGCTGGATATACTAAAAGATATGCGGCCTACAGCTATTGTTAATTGTTGTAAACTAAATTTTAGTAAACACGGCATTCCAGCTAGAATATGTACGGATAATGGTACAAACTTTTTATCTCAAGAATTTGAAAACTTCTGCCAAAAATGGGATATTCAACATGTGACCTCATCTCCACATCATCCTCAAGGTAACGGTAAAGCGGAATCCGCGGTGAAGATAGCTAAAAAATTAATCAAGAAATGTAATGAAAGCAAAGAGGACCTTTGGTACAGTCTTCTGCACCTCAGGAATACTCCAAATGCAATTAGATCAAGCCCGGCACAACGTATTTTTGGTAGAAAAACAAGAACTGGCATACCAGCAGCTGTACAAAGTTACAAGCATAAGATAGTGACAAATGTGGAAGAAAAAATAGAAGAAAGGAAGAGGACAACTAAACTTAATTATGACAAGAGGACAAGAAAATTGCCAGATTTAAAAATTGGACAACCCGTTGTTGTACAAATAAATCCCGAACACGACAAAACTTGGAGGAAAGGTATAGTCGAAGAGAGATTAAATGAAAATTCATACGTGATTAACAGTCAAGGGAACACCTACAGAAGAAATATAATCAACATAAGAAGAGATGAAACAAAAGCGACAGAAGCAAAGGAACATATGGAACAAAGAGAAGACAAAGAAATTAGGAAAGAACAGAGTAAAGATTATGAAGAAATCGGACCGACGGAAATAGAATGTGAAGAGCTCAACCCTGGAGAAGAAAAAGAAGAGCAAGAAGCAAAAGGAAAGGAGAAGATAACCAGACCGAAGAGGACACACAAAATCCCAGAAAAGTTTAAAGACTATATAATGTGACTCTTAAAGGGAGGAGGATGTTATAGTAAATACATGTTGTAAATATTTTATATTATTTGTATTATAGAAATCTATACTGTGTTTATAAAAGATGTCAGAGATGGCGCGAGGCAGAGTCACAGTTGTCGCTGACAAGAGATGTATCAGCACGAGTAAATAGAAATAAAGATATTATATCAGTTTCGCAGAACATCCTGTTTTATTGAAGTAAATATTACAAATTTAAAAGCAATCACAACACCAACCAATTGCAATTTTTTTTAATTAAAAAATATAGTTCTAGCTGTAGCGTAATTTTTAACTTTTTATTTTGTTCTTATTTCAGTTTTTTCAGTTCTGAGATTAAGTTTTGAGCATCTAGAAGACTGAGAATGAAACAACAAATTTAGCCTTTAATATATTCTTTTTGTACATGCCTTATGCGTAAAACGAGGGTTTCCATGGTTATTAAATTACATTTTAGCAGACGGTGCTGCTGGTATCCATGTGACGGACTGTTGTCATTTTTTGTGGATTAAGTATTTACTTAATTTCATATTTTTATAGATCATTGCCACATTACCACAGCATTGTAATTGATGTAGCCGTTCACTTTGCATTTGTTTCCTTGTATATCTAATCATGCATCTGAATCTGCATATGAAGCAAACAACTGTGGCTGAATGTCCTATACTAAAACATCTATTAGTGATTAGAAATAATTTCAAGATATCCGTAAATAGGTTTCTGCAAACATCGCAAGCTAATTAAAGCATATGTGATTGATCAAACAAAAACACAAAAGAGAGGTTACTATAAATTTGAAAAATAATGTATGTAATTACTTAGTATTTTAGTTTGATTGTGTTGTTGATGTAGACTGACGCAAAAATTGGCTGTAATATTGCATCATTAGCATGGCTTCCATTGATGACTCAGTCATACTCCTACGTCGAGGTGAAAATATGTTGGTGTATTTGAAAAATAAGCGTTCTGCGTCTAATGGTGTGATGTTCGCGAATTTAAAAAGGTCGTTCGCATTACATTCGCACTCTTGATTTTTATTTGTTTTCAAATCGGAATTCTTATTTATAACCGTACATAATTTACCGGTCCTTATAACCTTCCTACATTATCTATTGGATTTCCTAACGAGGCTTTGAGGTCAACTACAATGTGTAGCTTCATGTAATGACAGCTTGGTGTTCTCTAATTTGGAAATAGTATCTAAAAGAATTGAATAATTTTCGGAAATTTTCTCTATTTGAGTATGGATTTCAGTAGCTGAAACCAGCCGCTGGCTTACAGAAATGGGCTTGGGCTTCTTGCGGAATTAAATACAAGGTTTAATAATGTGCAAAGATGTCTCATAATATAAAATAACTTTAAGCCACGTTTCCCATTTCGTTGATACTGGTAGTGGCTGAAGAATGGCCGGATAAGCCTGCTTAAACTCACGAATGCGTTTTATAGATTAAATAAAAACTTTTTTGGTAGAAGCTATTAATTGATCTACTTTTGGATAACTGTTTCTAATAAGTTCAGCTACAAGATGAGGTACATGGAGCAATTGAGGATGAGATTGTTTTAGTAACTTTCCAGCTTTAACCATGTTTGAACCCCCATCTGTAACCAACATTACAAGTTGGATTACCGATAATTTGCCAAAAGTATTTATTACAGTTTCCACTACGTTTCCGCGTTTACCTTCTGTAATATTGTACCGCGAAGAGGCACGAATATCGCTTTTTAAAGTGCGCACTAGCACATTTGAAATACAATTCTTTCTTGCATCCGCTGTTTCATTCACCGTCAGCCACATTTTCTTATTTTTATGTCTCCCTTATTTTGATCCGTAATCGTGTTTTTCACCCGCGATAAATTGAACTGTAATTGACCTCTTGCTGTCAATATATCTACAATATTCTGTGGAATGTTGCACACACTTAACATAAAACTAAAGTCATATAGAGATTTATAATATGGTATATCATGTTTCGCATTTAACAGGTGTTGTTAATACATTTAATAATAGTGCCAGTGTATTCTAATATTGGAAATCAGTGAGGAAATCTATTAACACTCGTCGAACATAACAAAGCACGCCGTCGACTCGCCATGATCAATCCAACCCGTCATTCATACACATATTAACCGTACGCAAATGAACCCCACTTCAGGTATGATAAACCGCTTTCGAAATATATCATCGCCACCAATGAGTGCGCACTCGTTTCTGCAGATTTATTTATTAGATGTCTTATTAAATTAATCATTTTATACTATTTTCTAAAGTGCGGCATAATGAAACGAAAGAAGTATTTACATAATTTCAGAAAATACATGATAAATTCCGCTTTAAGATTTATGTTTGAGTTTAGTTAGGTTTATTTTAAGAAAGGATTATCCTGCATATAACAATGCACATGCGCGCGCAACGACTATTAGTTAGGCACAGAATATATTCTGTGGTTTACATGGTGGATCTTTGTAACAACGATTAAATACATTAGTAAAGTTAATCTTATGAGTTTCTTTTTTTGGAAAAATACAACACCTGACAGAATACGGCGTCCTAGGGTTAGCGAAAATCACAGCAAAATCCCAACAACTTAAAATAACATAAAAAAATATATTCTTTATAGAGATGTGAAAGCAATATTTTAAACTGGGTAGTAAAATTATACTTCATTCAAAAAACGGAAAACAGCAAAACGAAAAGAACAAGAAAATAGATAAACACCTAATATTTCGTCCAGAAACCACACATGTTGTTGACATGTTAATACAGTTGATCTGCATTTCGCAGTTTCAAATAAATTTTGTCTTATTTCAATTTATAATTTTGTCCTGATATATTCGCAATATCTAATACTGTCCCATTCGTAGCGTATAAATGAATCACCCGGCAGCGCTATCAGTATCAAGTTGTTCTACTCGATCCCGTAAATGCGTTTATAATAGTTATTTTCGAACCAAGCGCATGAAAAGACATTACACTAGCTTAAAGCACAAGCCGTTACGCGAGCGCTTTAGGGCTGGAAATTCGGAAAATGTTTCACGCACGAAGTTTCTAGAATAGTTTTTGTAGGAATAACGAATACTTTTAATGAAAAAATAAATATGTAATTATATTAGATTAATTGCAACATTTGACACGTTGAATATGAAATTAAAATTTGAGGGATGACATGTTTTCATAGTCATAACTTTTTTACGGTTATTGATATGCATTTTTTGAACATCGGTGTCGTGTAAATTAAACAAATCATCTTGGGTCATATCGATAACTTGAATGCCCCCTTTTCTATTTACGGATTTGACCAATACCATGTCTACCATTTCCATATCTATCCATGTATGCGTTTTTACTTTATCTCTAATCTTACACACGAATATAATCGGCTTCGAAATGTGTGTGACCTAAAACTAGAACCTTGTGGTTTATTTCTTGTAGCTGAAAATGATCTGGTAGCAACTCAAAGAATAGGGAAAATATAGTAAGAAAATGTATATATTTCTGTTTTAGACCGAACAACCATCACTGTATAGATACTTAAAAATTCAAGAAGCAATTTTCTGTCCACCATGTCCAAAAATTATTTCATCCTATATGTAATATGATGAGCTATTATTACTCTCCATAGCAACTTGATACCTAGTTAAATTGAAAACCCAAAGCTACTTTTTATAAAAAGCGATGCCACTTCGCAAGTGTGACGTTAGCAAACGTTTGCAGCTCTAATAATTTACTGTCTTTTCTTTTTCTATATAAACTTCATCAATAACACTTACGTGTTTTAGTTTCTCCTAGTTAGTGATTGTTAGTTATATATTATCAATGCCAAAAATTAAGCAAAGCGATTCGAGGAGTTGTTGTTGTGTTAGGCCTTACTAAAACCATAAAAGATGCTTTTAGAAAACCTTCCATAAAAGCTTCAAAATATTACGTCATTTTAGTCGGATTCGAAATCTGCAACGGCATCGTCTTTTTACACATACATTCCTTTGAAGTCTTTAGAAATCTTCTGAAGAAGCTGACAGGATGGTCAGCGAAACGTCAAGTAAAATATTAACTACATGACATCACCCGAAAGACATTTCTACTATGGATTACGGTCGTGAAAGCCTACACTCAACTTCCTTTGATAAAAGTTCAATAATTCTCTACAATTATAGTATGAAAATACCCGCATTGCCTAAAGCAATAATTTAGTGTATTAATTATCAAAATATAGTGACATTATAGTGAAATTTAAATATCCGTAAAAAATGCCTTATTTTCAAACAACTTTTAGATGTTAAAAATCGTAGGATTTGATACCTATCATGAGATCATAAGGATTTTTGTGAAATCGTGAACTATCATGAGATATGCGGTTTTCTAAGTTGATGGCGTTCTCGAGATGAGTTAACAGTTCTCTAATCTTACGTCGTAGATGATATGCTATTGTTGGACCATTTTATATGTACTTACTGTTATCGGAGAGCTCTAAGCTGACATTTTAGAATTTCTTCATAGAGAATTGAGAAATGAAGTTAATAGTTCTGATATCTGATATATTTATTAACAATTAATCAACGCAAAAATGAAACAATAAAAAATTATGCCTGCTGCTAATAGCTATACTTCAGTATATGTGGCTAGCAAGAAGAAAACTATTCTCGATGCGGCAAAAAAATCCAAGTTCAGAAAAAGACACTATTGTCGATTTACGTTCTCCGGCAATTTCTGTTTGGTATGAGTTTCGTAATTAAATATCGCGCCAATATTACAATAGATTTGGTAGTAGTTGCGTATACGCACCATAGCCTGTAGTCAAAAACAATAAAATACGGAGTGCACGTGTTAAGACATAAGTAAACTATTAATACAAACAGTGTTGTTTATTGCTCGCAAAATCAATAATTAAACAATGCCACAAAGACAATACCTGCATTTTAACACTACCAACAACAATCAAATTAACAGAACCCACGAAGTTGAAGTTTCCACCAGAAAAAGATGTAGTGCTTTTATGAGAAGGAAGGGGTTTGAGAAGTTAAATATTATTTCTGGTAGCGATAAGGAAAACTCTACGATAAAGGAAATTACCAAATTGCTTTTTTACATGTTTGCAACCACATTAGTTAGTTTTAAGCCAATATTAAATTTGCACAAAAAAGTGATCAAAAACTACCATCGTTCTATTAGTATTACACAATCGTTAGCAAGAAATTGTGATCCATCAAACCTTTTCTCTGGTATACATCATCAACGAAGGTGTTCCCCAAGGATCTACTTTGGTCCCCGCACTTTTCCTAGTTTCCATTAAAAATCTGCATTGTTTTTTGAATGTTTGTGATAACCTGATTCTTTATGCACATGACATTAATATTATATTGACTAATAACCTGACGAAACCCCTTTCGTATTAACCAAAAAAATAATGCTAAAATAGCTTCCTCATAGTGTTGATGGTATCATTCACAACACAAGGAGAGAAAAGATATTCTACTCACGGACATGTTTCTGCCTACCCGGCATCGTCAGCGTGGTTCCGAGAATATTTTATCTCTACCCTGATGTTGCCTCGCAGTTAATGCCATCACATTTCTAAACGACAAGTCAGATATTTCTTGGCGCCTTCTAGTGCTTGTCGGAATATTCACATGTGCAGTTCTCTAAAGCGCTACCTGCGCTGCCATCTCGAAGTTAAACAATCTGAGAGCTGCTCGAGGGATGGCTTGGGGAACAGTACCCGGTTTATGTCGCTGCTTCCTGAACAGCAGGCATGCGTTTCTTTGGCACTAGAGGGTGCCAAGAAGTGTCTGGTTTGTCGTTTCGAAATGTGGTGGCATTAACTGCGAGGCACAGGGTTGACACAGGGTAGCGATAAAATATTCTCGAAACCAGGCTCCGGGTAGGCAGAATGATGTTCGTGGGTAAGATATTTTTTCTCTCCTTGCCGTAAATGATTCCATCAATACCACGAGGGTTGTTGTTTCTAGGCATTTTCTGATGTGTTTACCTTTCATATTATTTAATATAGTGCACCACCAACTTTATCGATGGCTATCGTTTAACAACTTGTTAATTAACAGTAGCAAAAATAATTGCATCGTATTTCATAATAAGCTTAAATGCATAAATGTTATAAAAACTTTATTTTTTTAATTTCCACTCTAAGATGACTTACGGCATTCATTGGGATTCCGGACTTACGTGGATTAAATCTACTTATTTAATTTACGTTCAGTTGGTACTAACTAACCACACTCGCTCAGTCTCAATTCACAAAATTCACAAATACTCGCACACATATTCATATGAAGTCCTTTACTTTCAGAACTGAATCCAAACGACATTAACATTGTTCTAGTAGGAGAAACAGGAGTCGGTAAATCTACATTTATCAATGCCTTCGTAAATTATTTAAAATTCGCTAGTCTAGAAGAGGCTCTTAACGCTCGCGACATATATTGCTTGATACCCTCCAAGTTTACTATAACGGATGACAATTTTGAAGAACGCGAAATATGTTTTGGTGAAGATGATAACGAGTGCACAGCAGTAGGAGCATCCTCAACCCAGTCATCTAGAAGTTACAGATTTTCCATAGATAAATTGACTGTTAGATTAATAGATACACCGGGTATCGGAGACACACGTGGAATTTCCAAAGACGAAGAAAACTTTGATAGACTACTAGGTGTGTTAGGTGAACTAAAGTACATCCACAGTTTTTGCATTCTTTTGAAACCAAATGGTGCCAAATTAACCGTACTCTTCCAGTATTGCATTAAACAACTTTTGTCACGTTTAGGAAGGAGTGCTTGTCAAAATATTATTTTTATGTTTACTAACTCAAGAAGTACCTTTTATAAGCTTGGTGACACCAGAGGCCCTCTGAAAGAAATATTGAATAATGTTAAAGCCACATCGCATGTAGAAATTCCTTTTAGTAAGAATAATGCCTTTTTCATGGATAATGAAGCTTTTCGATTTCTCTTAGCTCAGAGAAATGGACTGGCATTTAGCGACACTGAGAAGAAAGATTTTTCAATCAGCTGGGAAAAATCAGCCGACGTATCTTTACAGTAAGTATTCATTTTATGTAGTATTTTACAGTATTAATTGGCAAGATTGTCAATTATAACACACATTATAAGTTCAATTCCAAAATTCCTTCGGAAGCTCCAATGATTTCAAGTCTAGTCAAACCGAATCGTATTAATTTCAGATCGAAATCCATATTATACATATAAATACCATTCGTATTCATGCCTTAACAAAACTGCAGTAATCGTGTAGGCAATCCGATTCTTCCACGTCTACCCACCCACTAATTTACAAATATTCGTTTATGTGTCAAACGTCAAAATTCTGCTGAATTTTATTTCAAAGTGTACCTGAGTATTCACGAATTTATTGTTCGTCTCATGATGTAGATCTAACTTGGTTAATCTTAA
This sequence comes from Oryctes borbonicus, assembly GCA_902654985.2. Lineage (NCBI taxonomy): Eukaryota > Metazoa > Arthropoda > Insecta > Coleoptera > Scarabaeidae > Oryctes > Oryctes borbonicus. The sequence continues at coordinate 9,468,942 of LR736863.1, read as the reverse complement.
AATGCTAAATAAAAGAATGAGCAGGTATAACACCAACATAATTATAAGAAAATAAGTTTTTATTTGAGATACTGCAGTCAGTAAGTCACAATTTTTGGGGAATGTTCGCAGGTGTAAAGCAGATTTGTTTTTGGCAATTTTTATTTTCGTTTTAGTTTCTGAAATATTTTAATTGCATCGTTTTCAAGTAATCACACCGTATATCGTGTAGCGTTAAGTAGGATGGCAGCTATACCGAATACAAATCCAATACTCTATGTATTTAAACAGCTACCAAAATTCTACCGCTGCTTTAATGGTAATGTGTACTTTTTCACTAAATGTACAGTAGTCGAATGTAATTCGGAACGAGATAGGAGTTTACTCGAAGATTGTTGATATTATTCCGACGGATTGGAGAGTCAATCCTTTATTGACTTCTGAAGTAACAAAAGTTATCAATACAGAAAAATTATCCAATATCCAATTTTGTGAAATGAATACTGAAATACGTAACAATAAGTTTGATATAATTAATTAACTAGTATATATGTTGCAGATTGCTTACATATGTGGCTAACTTACAGCCTCATAAAATACAGGATACTATCTCAATTAATGAAGCTCGCCGTTTAATCCTCTCTTTAAGTGAACCTCTCGCACATGTTGCCAAAAATATCGACGACAATTTAAGATGCATTATACGAAAACAAGAAGAATTACAAGATGAAAATAAAACTGTGGAAGAATTAAAAAAGCTGTTACACTACGACATGATCAGATTAAAAGTAATAAAACTCGAACATCCTAGAACAGTGTGCACCCACCAAGACTGCACGGATGTTCACATTGTGAGTATAAAACTGTATCAATAATACGTTTCCGATTGAACCAAATAAATGTAGCTTGCTGTGTTTTATTTAAAACAAACATCGCCCATTTCAGGAGTAAGGTGCAATTCACTCAAAATAACAATGAGGAGACATCATAGCTGAGTGAATAACCACCTCGGATTTTCATTGGTTATTCACTCAACGGTTGCATCTCTTGAACGCACGCAACAGACTTTAAATATTTTTATCATTTTAGACATTTGAAAAAGTTGCTTGAGCAATATGTATTGAGACCACAAGACTCAATTTTCTTATTTCTCTCTCATATTTCTCACTGTTCTTTAGAAAAATATCAAACAATCGGTGAAAAAGAGAAAAAAAAACGGGGAAACGGAAAACCATCACTATTATGCATGTGTTCAAAACTTACCGTGTTTGTTTCGCCTTTTTTGCAATTGTGTTAAGTGTACTTGGTAATAATATAGTTTTGGAAAGGCTCTCCAGGGTTTCCATATGTTAACAAGTGACACTCGATAAAACCCGGAAGATCCTAGTGAATAACGGCCGTGAATGCCTGAAACTTACATTGTTGTTATATGTATTATAAGTTGTATTCTTTTCCTTCACCATTTCAATTATCCTTATTGTAGATTGAAGATTCAAAACATATTAACTACAAACAAGTATGTCACTCAAGATGCTACTTGAACCGTGTACCACAACAAGTAATAGGATCGCCCGAATTAAAGGGATGTGAGGCAATGGAGGGTTTATTTAGTCGCACTTGCAAACACTGCAAACACAGCTATGCATTGCATATGCACATTAATTTCAGTACTGAGCCATACACGTCGCGCGAAGTTAATCAGAAAGTTGATGCTGATATTAAAAAGAAGGAAGAATTAGTGCAGAGCATAAAGAACGTCATAAATGACCTCAAAGATCAACAACAGGCATTAGAAATAGAAAAGCAAACTGTTCAAAAATCTATGGCGAAATTCGCTCATTTTCTAAATAATAACGCGATTGTACCATACAACGACAAATACCAAGAATACATTCAGTACCTCATAGAAAAGTAAGTACGTTTAAAACTTGTTAAAGTCACTTAATATGGTTTATATTTTCAGTGAAAACAGTCAGGGTCCGCATAGGAGGGTTGATCTTATTACAAGTTACCAAAATTTGATAAATGCACATAAGCAACAAATGAATATTTTGGACAAAGAGCTAACGAAGGCACAAGAGCAGAATAGCAATGCAATTATCATTTCTGCTGAAGACGTTATACAGACAGTTCAAGCACTGTACAATTTAAAAATTAACGGACCTATAATCCAGGACTTCTACAAGAAGCAGCAAAACATTCGACAACGCGAAATTTTACTGCATACAGAAAAAAACATTGACGCGGGCCGCTGGTATAATTCTTGGAAAGCAAAATATAAGAAATATGCTCCAAAAATGTTACAGATTTAACACAGTTATCATTTATAATTAAGACAAAGTATGTCTACTGTGCAATCATATAACTTTAGACATTTTCAGAAACATCTTCATTTCAAAATACGTAGTTGTAAAGAACATGCGCCTTTATTGCAGGTGATTTCTAAAATGTACAGTGGAACAAGAAACTTGCTATTTCTTAAGTTTTACTGCAATAAGAGGCAGTTTAATTATTATTTATGCTTTTCATTAACTAGATTTATTGAGTATTCTTAAGCACTTTCTGTATATGTAATATCTTAATTTGAACTGTTTTGTGTGTCTTACATACAATAAATACTGGTCTAAAAAAAGAATAATATGCGATATAAAAGGATAAATTTACATTACACCAGTGCAAGGCGCTGCCAGTAAGCGTACTCTCGTGAATTTCAAAAACAAGAAAGTCATAGTTTTGAACTTATATTTCACATATCCGATGTGGAGCACCCGTTCAAGGGTTTTTCAATAACAACTTGATGATTGATAATCTCGTGCAAAAATCACAGACACTTATGTATTACACAGTCGAAAATAGTTTTCACATACACATACTTAGAGGGTAAACAAAAAAAGTTTTATTTCCTGTATATCCTGTATAGCAGTATATACAGAGAGACCTAAAAGTCGCAAACATCAAAATAAATGTACACGTGTTTTTTTTTTTAAGTCCAACTAGCGTGTGCGGTCTGTTTTTGTAAACCTTTCCTTTAAGATAACCCCAAAGGCAATAATCTACAGACGTTCAATCGGGGGACCATGGGAGGCATAATCCTCTAGAGATGATACGCTAGCCAAAAGACGTAAGAAAAGCATTGTTTCATTAGAAGTGTTACATGTGCTCCTACTGCAACCAACAATTAGATTTTCAAGCAACGAAATAAATTGTGAAATGATGTCTTGGTACACAACGCTGTTCACGGTGGTTTCAAAAATAAGTGCCCATTATTCGACGACGTGATATACTGCACACTTACATAAATTTCACGCTACATTCTAATTTTCTGACTGAGCAAGGGGTTTTCATGATAGACATGAAGTTTTTCGGGTGATCAAATTCTTGTGTTTTGGCTGTTCACGTATCCGCTAAGGTAGAACTACGTCTCATCTAAGACGAAAATTCGGTCAAACTATTCAATTCCATGGTAGTCGACGAGTGTCCGAAACCATCTGCAGTACACTAGGCGTTTTTGTTTATCCGACTCTTTCAATTCCTAAACGCGACGAACAATAAAACCTATTACATGGCATGTCTACGGAAGCGACAAAAATAACGAATTTCATTCATATTCGCTAGCTGTAGGTGAGTCATTCCATAGGGCTTGACCGGAGGGCAGCATCGCCCTCTGTTCGTGTTTTGCCTTCATACGTTACCGTCACTCGACTTCGTGAAAGACACTAAATACGAACGCAGTTGGGCTCATGGGATCTATAAATACATATACAACACTCAACGAAGCATATGATTAATTACTATGAATTAACATCTTTAAACTTCAAACGAATTATTGCAGAGTTAAGTGTTTAATAGAAACTTGATATATCTACTATCAGTAAAAATAGCATTTATTTGCATATCTACACGTGAAAACGACTTGAGAGTGCTTTCATAATTACTATTTCATTCACGACAATTACAGCGCGTTATGAAATCTGTTGACACACGCTACACTGTGTGTCGACAGGAAAAACGTGGGGGATGACGAAGGTACCATTTCCAACACTAGTATCTAACAGTAATAAGCGTGGGGAAGGTTTTGAAGAGTCAAGATATGAACGTATGCTTCGGTTCGCGCAACACACTTAAAAATCTTCTCGGTAATCCTAAAGATAAACCGAAAATGGGAAAAAGGTCGGGTATTTATAAAATTGAATGTAGTCACTGTAATAAAGCCTATATTGGTCAAACAAAAAGAGCGATAGAAACTAGATTCAAAGAACATCTACGAAATTATCGCTACGGCATATTGGATGCGTCGAGTGTGGCTCAACATATAAATGAAACCGGGCATAGTATTAAATTAGAAGACTTAAAATTGATTAAAAACGTAACGTCGCCGCGAGAATTAGATGCGTACGAGACAGTTTACATCAAAAGTAATAAAAATCTGATGAACCGAGAAAACGGACCGTTGTCGTACTTTTTGACCTTTTACAGTAGACAGGCACTCGTTTATATTTTGGGCCATAAAAGACATCTTCCCGTCCATCTGGCCGTGTTTTTCGCATGTCGTAGTTTAAGACACGTAGAGGGTAGAATTAGGCACTTGTAAAATACAATATTTTTTCTCGGTGAAGGGATAGTTCGTGCATGTTATCTTTCGCACGTCGTAGCTTCAAGGCATGCAGGGGGTAGAAATAGGCACTTGTAAAGGATATCTGTTCTAAGAAGTAGGGATAGTACATACATGTTTAGTTTTAGAAAAAGTTTTTTGTTCTCACTTCATTCGGTCACCGGTTGATGATGAGGACCATTCGTGTCCTCGAAACGGCCGTCCCGGACTAATTATTATATTACTATATAATAAATTAAACTTGTGTGGTGCGGAGGGTGCCGATACTTATGTGTTGTTTAACAGTAATAAGGTTTGTATTCTATTGATTATAAAATTTCTGTCATAACCTATAACCTTTTTTATTCTAAAATCCCCAACTAAGAGGGGGAAACTGTAGTAATTTACAATTATAACACCTCCCCTTCTTAAAGGAAAAGAACAAAACTAAATGTTATTGACTATGAAGCACATTTTAATATTTAAATTTGCCGCCTATTGGCCGCAGAATATATACATGTAGATGTTGTCCCTGTAGCAAAAAATGTTCGCTAAATAAAATAAACAGAAAAGTTAATTTATTGTTTTCGACCCAAAAAAGACCACAGTTTCTCAGAAGCGGGATTCGAAAAATTGGAATTAAGGTTGAGAATTTTAGATGCCGAAGAAGTGGAGTACTGAGTAAGAACGGAGGTTGCAGCGTTGCTTGGCGGGAAGTTAAGGCGTGGATAATATCGTTTGTTGTGGATTCACGAGAAGTAATTGAATTAATTGTACGTTGGTGTTATAAACATTTCGGCAATCAAATACTTATAACCAATGTACCTTGGAGAGAATAGCAATATGGACGGTTTCGGTAGGAACACGGCTGAAGGTGCGCGCTATTTAATAATATTCACTGTATTTTACCGGAATTTGACCCTGAAAAGAATAATGGCATCGTAATCAGGATATAGTGGAATATTTCTATGAAAAATTATCGAAATGCCATAAATGTTATATGAGTGACACTGAAACCATTGAGTGGATAATGGTCTAAATGGTGGTAGGTTTCAAGAATATTTAGGACCACTCATTCGTTATCAAAAAATAAATCAATTATTACTAGATTTAAAAGCTGGAGTTACTCGTATATCTCAACAGAATTTTAAACCAAGATTCAATGAAACATCTCGTATTGCTCATACATCTCACAAGCAGAGAACTAACAATAGCTACAAACCAGTGGATGCTAATAATCGTAGAAACAAAGTTGTTACTTCCTTTAGATGTTCGAAGCAAGGGCATTATGCAAGAGGCCGTCTACAAAAAAGAGAAGAAAGAGGTGAACCTGTAACGAGTACACAAAATAAATATTAAAAATTGGAAATGAAGATACTCATACGAAATACTACAAGGATGGTTACGTAAATAATAAGTAAGTGCAGTGTTATATCGATTTGGGAAGTGGTTGTGTAATAATGCGAGGAGATATTGTAGAAGAATTTTCTTATTACGAAAAATAGAGAGCCTTTAATGGGTTTTGGTGGAAGACTAGTAAAACCATTTTTTACAGTAGTATTAGTTATTGATTATGTAAATTACCTGTGGTGCCAAAGGACTTTCAGAAAGTGCCAGTTATAGTGGGACATCCATATTCAGAACAATCCCACATCCAAATTGTAAATAACAATATAGAACGTAAAATAGAATATGTCAAAGATGAACTGCCTATTAATGACAATTGTGTTCCCTTGAAAAGTGTTATCAATGCAGACGATAATATGGTTATACAAAATAACTGTTTAGGGCATATTACCGGGAAAAGTGAACTTAAAAATCAAGAGCTATGTACAGAAGGTGAAATAAAAGAAGGACGTGCCATTTCTAGATGTATAATCGTACTGACCATGAAGGAAAATCAATTTTACCTATTTTGAATATCTCAGGAGCAGATATAAACATATAACGAGGAGAGAAAATGGCAGGAGGAGAAGTTTGCCAAGAATCAATATTTTTCTTGAAACTATTTTCTAAGCTCTCTTAAAATTCCAAACCCAATGTCGTGATACTTTAAAGTTTTCTAAACCAACGTCTGTGTTAGCTTGTAATGCCTATCGCTGGATGAATAGTGGCACCTGAATCAATACTATTTACAGATTCATTATATACCAATTGAGAAATTTTTAGAAACTTTTCTCGTCGCTCGTCGTTTATTGCTCCTTCCCACCTAGAAAAAGAATAATCTAATAATACTATTGAATAATATACTTATATTATTGAATAGTATTGTTCCTTCCTACTTAGGAACACATCGTTGCTATGTCACAATATTACTTCACCATTTACCTGTACAATTGCTACATAGATGAAACTTTGAGAAACGTTTGCTGGATGGTATTCAACGCAAGTGGTCTTTTTTCCCACTTTTCCAATGCGTAACAGCGTTGGCTTTATATTCTAAAATTAAACTACCTCCTTCTTCTGGTGTGCACTCTTCTTCTTCAGGTTCTATTGCTTCTAACGCTTCTTCCCTTGTGGACGCATATACCTCAGCTACAAACTCTAGGGAATGTGGTCTGTGCGTTTTCCAAAATTCTACGGTTGCATCAGTTTTCAGTGCAAACGATGTTTCTCTTTAAGAATGGAGAAGGATATTTTTTATTATGTGGTGCAATTTGATTTCTTATTATTGGTAATTTCCAACGTTACCATCAGTAAACGAATTACATTTATAATCCTTATAGCAACCATTTTCAACACTATAGGTCTGCTATATAACCAACCAATAACTATTATTGATTTCAAGTTTGATGAGTTATATTATACTACTTGCTTATCTCATTCAGCCTATTTTTTTTACAAAAACATATTTACTACTTACTGATATAATATACCTAATGAAAAAAATACGATAAATTTTTCAATTTTTGTTTTGATCAGTATCTCTTACCGTTAGCGAGTTATGCGCATAGGAATAGAAAATTTCCAATTTTCAAAAATGAATTTCACCCAGTCAGAGCGTTTTTCCCTAGAAAATGAAAATTGCGTAGTACATAACTATATGTGGTCTACATATTTCCTGTTTCATAATTTTTTGAATTTCCGGTTCGGGATCTTCCCTTGTAAGATGAAAATTAAATTAACCTCAGACAAGCATAAATAGGCTTGTCTGAAGTTACAAGCCATATCGACTTTCGTACCATGAGAGGAACCTACTACGTGAAATAGTTAATGGTTTGAAAGTGCTAACATTGTAAAGGATTCAAAGTCACCCAATACCAGTCCATGTTTACTTGTAAAGCGGAAGACGGAAGACATCCGGTTATGTATACACTGAGAAAAAAAGTGATTCGACCAATGCAAAATGCATTCAACGAATTACAAGTTTTAGTAACCTATTAGCAATGCATTTTATTTGTTCACAGAACATCTCAAAAATGTCAAATAATACAGTTTAATTCAACAATGTGTCACATATCAGTGATGGTTGAATCGCTATCCTTCAGTTTTTTCCTGCAGCTTATTATGGATATAAATGATATTAATACCTTTTGAAATCTTAAGAAAGCTAAGCGAAGTTGAGGTTGAAGCAAAATTGAATTTTTCAAGAAATGTTTAATAAGATTACTAGCAATCCTTACCTCGTATCAGTTTCCAACAACCGTCTGGAAAGCAAGTCCAGTCAAAACGGTGGAAGATTTGTACTATTAACGTTGATTTTATTCAGAATCGTAATCACCTTCCTGTTGAGACATGCACTACCATAACAGGGACATCAATAATATTTATCAATGAAAATATGAGCATGTAGAAAAGTGTATAAGAAAACAATAAAACTTCAAATTCAAAGTTTATTTTATTTATTTATATAGCAAATACAACAAATATTTTGCCATTGGCAGTAGTAATGGCATAGTAAAACGTCCTTTACCTCAATTTTACTATAATTAACAACTACTGTAATAGCGTTTCCTTCTGTTAGTTCATATGCCTGAAGGTCGTCGTCAAAATATAGGTTACTATACTTTGTTAAAATGAAAAAAATATTTTCCCTCGGATAAAATTTTACTAACAAATAAATTATATGTTGAGTCATGACGAGAATGGGAAAAGGCTATATCAAAAAAATCTGATGATGATTTGCCTACATTAGATGAATTATACAATTTTCTTTCTATTTTTCTCAAATATCATTCATCAGAGATACTTCAAAAGAATGAAGAAGAAAAGCACAAGCACACACCAAAACAATCCACACAAAGAGCTCACAATGCAAAAATTTTAGTCACAACAGAGCAACATGTACATTTATGTCGACAATCGCATTTACTATACGCTTGTAGAAAGTTTTTAGACATGACACCACTTGACGGAGTCAAGTATGTAAGAGCAAATCGCATATGTTACTATTGCTTGACAGCATCGCCCACTGCATACCAATGTACGTCAAGGACATGTAAAATGTGCTCAAAAAAGCACAATAATCTATTGCACATCGAGAATAACACAACTACACAAAAATCGCAATCCAACGCAAGTACAAACACAATCAAAGAAAACACACCTACAACATCCTGCCATTCAACCAGAATCACAAAAGCTGCAATCACACAAACAGCCACCACACACACGGACATAAGGATTTAAGAGATTTTGGATTCAACGTCTCAATCAAATTTCATAACTAAGGAAACTTGTCATCCATTGGGACCGGTCTCACATAAGATTAGATCGACAGTTACAGGATTTGGAAATAGCTTAACAATGACCACGGAGCAAGTAGAGTTGACAATACATTCCAAAACCAGCAATTACGAAATTACATTAAAATATCTAGTTGTTCCACATAATTGATAACTTGCCATTAGTCAGTATTCCAAAAGCCAATTATAATATTTCAGCTAACAAATCCATATTTTTATAAATTTAGGAACATTCAAATGTTAATTGGAGCTGAAATATCTTTCAAATTGTTATATGTTGGCCAAATTTAACAAAACAAACTTTCACCAACATTTCAAAAGAGTCGGTTTGGCTTTCGGCTGTCTCACACTAGAGAAGCAACTGGAAAATTTTTTTACATTAAACGAAGTGACACAAACCAATTACTTTAACAGAGAAGTTGAAGCACATTATGTGTTTCACAAAGACACACACGGAAGATTTACAGTTAGACTACCTTTTAATGACCAAAAGGAGCAACTTAATGATTCAAAGGAAATAGCATTGAACAGATTTTTGGTACAAGAGAAAGGTACACAAGAAACACATAGCAAAAAGACGAATATGTGAAGTTCATGGAATAATGTCAGCAGTTGGGGCACATGAGAGAAGTTACAGATGAACTTCCGCAAGAGCATTATTTTTTGCCACGCCATGTGTGCAAAGAAGAAAGTTTAACGACCAAAACAAGGATCGTATTTGATGGTTTAGCACCTACTGCCACAGGTCTATCATTAAATAAGGCACTTATGAAGGAACCGGTTGTTCAAGATGATCTATACAACATACATATTTCTAAGATTCAGAGTGCATAATGTAGTATTAAGAGCAGACATTTCAAAAATGTACCGCCAAGTAAGAGTGAATTAATCAAATGCTTATTACCAATTCACATTTTGGAGATCAAATTCTGAAGAGCCATTAAAGATCTATCAATTGCTCACCGTTACATATGGCACAACATCAGCACCGTATTTGCCTCAAATATCTCAATCAACTAGCAATTGAAGAAATGGAACAATTTCCAGAAGCAAAATCTTGATGCACGATTTTTACGTGGACGACCTGCTAGTAGGTGCAGAAACTGAAAGAGAAACCGAACAGCCTGCTAAAGAATTGATCAAACTTTTACACAAGGAGGATTCACGTTGAGAAAATGGGGAAAGTAACAACAAATCTACACTAACAAAGTTATCATTGTTACACACAGAAGACAACATGATGGTAGTGGAGAACAGCGCTGAGAAGACACTAGGAATGTATTGGAATTCAGATTGGGATACTTTTCAGTATAAGGTTAAACCATTCAATGAAACACACATCGTATCCAAAAGAACGATTTTAGCTAGAATAACACAAATCTATGATCCATTGGGATTACTTGGACCAATAATGACAAGAGCTAAACTCGTAATACAAAACCTTTAACAAGAAAAGGTAAATTGGGCTGAACACCGACAGTTAGCAGTTAGCGGGGTAATTTTTTACGCGTGATAGAAGCGGCAAGACACTAAAACATGTAAAGAGTTAAGTTTGCAGTATTCATAAGTTTAGTGTATTTCGTTAATAAATAAGTAGCAGCCAGCTGTGATTTATTTTTAACCCGGTCCGAATACACTTCAATGGACGAAGAAACACGAGAAGACATTTAACATGTTCAAACAAGATCTACTAGATGTAAACAATTCACCTATTTTGACATAAGCAGACAGACAAACTTGCATATAGATGCGGGTGCTTATAAATTAGGAGCAATCTTATCCCAATATAATCCCAACACATCGATCAGAAACCGTTACATATGTTAGCAGATATGGGACAATGCTATAGAACAGGAAATGTTAGCAACAACTTGGGCTAGAAATTTGTATGGGTTCGAAATACTTTCGAATTACAAACCATTGGTGTATATTCTTCAGAAACAGAAACATCCACGCATTAAGTTTTGGAGTCACAAGAAAAGTTCTGTCGAATATAATTTCAACGTTTGGCATACCAAAAAGAATAAAATCAGATAATAGACCACCAAAGCCGTCAAGCAAAAATTATGCCAATGTGGTCAAAAGCAAATGGAGTTACGAAAAGATTTGTAACGATATTCAAAACATGCGCACAACAATTTTGAATCACAACTACAAGATTTCCTTCTCAATTATAGAAGCACACGCCATGAATCAACAGCGCATCCTCCATTCAATTTAATGTTTGAGCGAACTATGAATACTTTCTTACCTAACATGTGTGAGAAGTATATACAAAAGGTAAAAATGAAGAGATCAGAAGGAAATAGTATGATAGAGCTAATCAAAAACGAAAAATGAAACCGCATAAATCAAACTTAATTACGTCAGTAGAACAAGGAAAACCAGATTTTTCAGTATTCTGTATACTATATAATTCATCATGTTTCGTAACATAAAAGAAAATATAAAAGTTACATATTACTGTTGGGAAATGACGCATATATTTTTTCATTACTGCATACCAGCCACCAAGATATCCACAAAGTGTCCTTTAGTTTAAAAAAGGTAAATTTTGTGATTATATTGTATAATATGGCATCGTTACAGCTATTGTGTTTAATTACAACGGCACATTACTATGTACCGTAAATTCTAAATATGTATGTCGGGGACCTAATATCTGATTACGCATCACAGAGCAGTGACCACATACGACGACTTTAAATAACTAGTTTGACCTTTTCAAGTTTTGATTTATCATGGTGATAATATGTTTACTGTATATTATTAGATATATACTAAATTTACATCAAAATCTGAGGTGAAATCATTGTTATATACCTGTTGTAAAAATCATCAACATCCCTATATGAACCTTTTTTTTGCTACTATTACTAATATAACTATTACATTGGCTGTCTCTGTTTTGATGGGAGAACCGAAATTTATCAGTATTGAACTTCCTTTAATTAAAACGAAGAATCGCTAGCGGCCGATATACTATTACTGACAGTTAGTGATTTTATCTAACTTACACAACCAAACAAATAACAAAAGCGTAGTCTGCCCCAATGAAGTTGGTGGTGTTTTGATTGGAAAGGAACGTAACTTCCTGTGTAGCCTAGCGTAGTCTACACTACAATAAAAAGAACACGCCAAACTCATTTGTAGTGAAATAAGGCAGAAATAGAGAATCGCTCTGGGCAACGCTAATGTCGCCTGGAATTCAGAAACATGTGCGTTGGTAAGTGCTTTCTCTCTCACACTGCTTTTACCATGAGTGACTCTATCAACACCATGAACTATATTAGCATTATTTTTTATTGTTTTTCAATACCCTATCTTGATGTTTTAAAATGACACTAATGTTGACGTGATTCAAGATTTCAAAGGAGTGTTTAATCACCGCTCACTTTTTTCCATTTTTCTACATAAACAGAAATTCTTTGCTTAATAAAAATGAAACCGTGTGATGGATATAAGTGAGACCTTAACAGCTGTCTAGTGGTATACTAGAAACAAACCATTTTCGATACTACAAAGGACAAACAAATACAAAGGACTTCTTGAAGTACCCTCGTATGTATTACGAAAAGGTGAAAGAAATGATGCATTTTCGCTAGTAGGATGTATAAGCTGTGCTATGTCCACCACCGAAAACATTCTTCAAATTAAATCTAAGATTTTTATGGCTGTAAATATATTTAACGAAAAACAATTATATCTTCTTAGCGAAAAAGAAAAAAGTAAGCAACATTTTAATAAAGGTTATATGGACTAAAAGTAAGTGATGTAAACATGCACATCTCAGCATCAATTTTAAAAAAGCAGTATAATGTATAACACACCATTAGCATTTTTTATTGCTATAAGTATAACTAATAGCTATCTGCTTATTTAATTTACAGTAAATCTCTATACATTTGCACAATCGTTCATAAAAGCTGTTTTGCACTATTGCGATATATTGAAACAGTGTAAAGGGAAGGTAAGTTTCAAATGAAAAATGGCTTTCGTGATTATCTAAAACGAGTAAGGATGGGTTTGTATTTGAACTTCCAGAATGCCGTCTAAAATGTTTCATGGCAGGTACGATACATTGTTCACCCTAATGGATTAGGAAGACCAAGTGTCACTGTGGCAGCATCATTTAGCACATTAAAATGTACTTTGGGAAATACCATAACATCTCCCTGAAAAAAAAATTAATAGTTATTTATATGTGTAAATATGAAGGAAGTCTCAAGAAGAAAGGAAAATTAAATAGAAGACTGAAATATTGATAAAAAAAGGAAAACTACACATCTGCTGCACTCATGATACAGCCATGCCTTGCGCCACTTGTTAGTTTGTTGATTTGTTGCACTCCTTCTGGTGCTAAAATTTTTTAGGATCTTTGTATAGTTGTTGTAGAAGTTTCGTCAAGACTGAATGTACACATTTCTTGACAAAAGTCACTAAAATTGACAAACTTGATTGTGGGCGAAACGTCGAATTTTCGTTTAACAAAAAAACATGACACAGTCCTAACCCGGACCATGTTTAGTTTTAACTGACTCTGGCCGTGGAAGCCTACGTCTTTATTTGAATAGGTTTGATGTTTTAAAATAAATATATTTCTACCATCTCAACAAAATTATTGTGTAACTAATTTTTATACATCACTATGTAGGTCAGAAGATATATAAGAAGCGGGATTAAAAAAAGTGTGGGTTGTGACTGACGAGATTTTGGCAAATTAAGTCGACGTGTCAAAGTATTTGTCTTGAAATCAATAAACTAATCATTTATTCTATTCCATGTTTTCACAATGATGTAGGTGCTAAAATTATATTTCCCTTTAAAAAAACAGCGTTGTATATTTTAGATTACATACTAGTATCTAGACGTATATAATATAAGCATTAAAATTGGACTTCACTTATGTACGTGTAGTAAATATTTTTCTCAAATAAACAACTGATAAGAGATATAAATACTCTCAGATTTCAATGACACCTTTATTTTTATCAAAGACGTTACCTAATGATTTATTTGTTATAACTATTAACTTAAATAATTAATAATAGTGTTGAAATAATAGTAGCAGTAACGTTTTGTTGATATTTAAAGAGAATATAACACTGCACAGTTTGTTATACATACAAACACATTGATGCAATGAGCCTCTGTGTTGAATTAATTTTTGGGCTAATGACCTTCATACTTGTGCTTGTATTTTACGTTAAATGGTGTCAAACCTACTGGTCAAGAAGAAATGTGCCTTATATTAAATCTGCTTCTATTTTTGGAAATATTGAGAATCCATTGAGGGTAAAATATGGACTGTTGTTTCGAATTAAAGCATGTTACGATGAATTCAAGAAACATAATGAAAAACATGGCGGACTTTATTTTTTTACAGAGGCTATCTATATGCCGATTAGCATAGAACTAATCAAGAATATATTAACTAAAGATTTTCCGCATTTTTTGGGTCATGGATTTTATGTTAATGAGAAGGTCGATCCTCTGGCTGCTCACCTCTTTAACCTCGAAGGTGAAAAATGGAGAAACATGCGTATTAAATTATCCCCAACATTTACATCTGGAAAGATGAAAAACATGTTCAGGACTTTATTAGATTGTGGTTCTCCAATGATCGATCATATCGAGAACCTATGTCAAAACAATCAGGATTTAGACATAAAAGAAATATTAGCATGTTACACAACTGATATTATCGGATCTTGTGCCTTTGGTTTGGACTGTAATAGTTTCAAGGACCCGAACGCGGAATTTAGAAGATATGGTCGCCAAATTTTCACACCAAGATTACGAAATACCTTGCTACAGTTTGTAGTTTTCGTATCTCCTGCTTTTGTACTAAAATCGTTACCGATAAAAAGAGTACCAATTGATCTTGAAAGATTTTTTGTTAACACGATTAAAAATATTATAGAATATCGAACTATTAATATGGTAAAACGTAACGATTTTATCCAATTATTTTTGGAAATGCAAGAAAATGCTGAATTTAGTAACACACCTGGTTTAACCATAGAACAAATCTCGGCGCAAGCATTTGCCTTTTTTCAGGCAGGATTTGAAACATCATCTACAGCCATGACTTTCTGTTTACATGAGTTAGCTTTTAATCAAGAGATACAAAATAAATTAAGAACAGAAATCAAAGAAATGTTGCAGAAAAATAACGGTGAATTATCATACGATGCAATTATGGATATGAAGTATATGGAAAAAATAGTCAGCGGTAAGTTGTAAGTTAAGTCTCCATTATTGTTACATCCATAGAGAAACTGGAAATTATTTCAGTTAATTTAGTTTTAGTAGAACTGCACTAAACAGATAAAGCTCTTGGATTTATTACGTTATTAATATCCTACACGTCCACACAACAGTTACTATATTTTATCCAATCTGCACAGTTATATTTAGTTTTTATTATGATGTGTTTAGTTTTACGTTACCAATTCATAACAGACTCAAAGAAAATCAAGCATTGTCAACTTGCTGAGTTGAATAAATAAAGTAGTTAAAAAAGAAATCGTTGTGTAGAGCTTGCATTTGAATGGCTGTTGTATCGCTTGATAATAGTTTGCATTTTTAAGAAATTGTTTCTTTTCAACTAGATCTCGTCTATATTCTTAGTTTACCGCATACATCTTTTTTTCCATATTAGGGTCTAATATTTGAATGGTAAGACGAACTATATTGTCAGGCAAAATTTAAAAATTGACAATATTTTGAAGTTTTGCCTGGGGAATAATGGATCTCCAAAGTACTAATATGTAATGCTTGTTTAGACTTTTTAAACGTGTTCAGACCGGAGACAGACGAAGAGAATACACTTCAATATGAACCTAGAAGATAAGATTAAATGCCACCATTTTGAGGGTTGGTGGCCGTAAACTTAAACCAACTATTACCTTTTATTAAAAGTTAATATTTTACAAAATACGATACAAATATATTCACAAACTACTCTTGCAGTAACTGAACCTAGAATTGATATATGTGTGACCACTATTTTACTCCAAGTACGTTACACTATTAAGTACATACAATACATAAAATGGCAATATTTAATAAAATTGTTTATAAGAATGTGTATCAATTGTATTCCTTGCAAAATAATTGTTTGTATATCATTTGGCTAATTGAGTTAAGCCGTAAGCGATAAAGCATAGTTAATTATTCCAACATACGAATAGTTAGTCGGAATTGTACCGAATTCGTCCGTAAAATCTGCCACTTGACACTTACCTCTTACCAGGCCCTTTTACCATTGAGCAACCGAGCTATTAAAACATTGCAGAACGGACGTTTACTTCAGTTAATTTTCTAGAATTCGAAAGTTACCTTCTGATAGATTGAAGATCCTTTGTTATTTAAAACGTTGAACGCAGGAAACAAAATAGTATGCTTGGCATTTCACTTTCATTGAAAGTTTTATAAATATCGTAAAAGCATTTATATATGTTACGTAGGGTATCATGGCCGTCAAAAGCACTGTCAGTCAATGTGCGATATAACAATCCTGAAGATGTCCCATAAGAGTAAGGACGAAACGTCGGCAGAAGCTACGACAACGACGCAGTTTCCACCCGATAACCAAGAGTATAGTTCTATATGTTTGCTCAAATTATAAGCATTATAACAACAAGCCTGCTGGTACATTTGACGGCAATACTGCTGTCCAATGTTAATCTTTTGTTGAAGAATTCATATAGCTTTTATTCTGACGATTTCAGTGATTGTGTAAGTTTAAATGTAATTCTTTGAAATACTCGGCTTTTATAGATCTCGACTTTTTTTTATTTTTGAATGCTCTCGAAGAATAAATGTGGTTGTAAGAAATTCACTAATATTTGCTTCAAACAACAGTTCTGTGACCCACTGATAAGAGAGTTTCTGCTCCTAACTGTGGCAGAATAAGGCTCTTCTATCAGGATCAGGTGACAGATTTTATTGCTAAGTGTGGTGTCGAGTTATCATGTACTGAAAAATATCTCCACAAGTATTCACCTCTTCTGGCACCGAATGGGATTTCTTATTTCTATGCGAAAAGTTTCATTTGGTAAACGTATCTTAAATCAACAATAATCGTAGCTCGTATCTATAACATATATGTAACATGAATGTATAACTTAAGCCAATTTATCATAAGGTAATATTTTTCTAAATTCAATACGAGTTTCATATAAGTAGGGCAGCGCACTTTGAGACTTCTAACACATTGCCAGCATTTAGCCCATAACGGTCGATTGCATTTGCATAACTCGCTGTACTTATAGACTATAAGCAATCATGCGAGAGACGGCCAAACTAACGTCTAATACTCTACAAGAAGAAAATCATTTTTCAAAGGACATGTGAGTTACAGTGCAACATTTCATTGCATTCGGCGAAACAGGCCTTCGCTGTTGCTTTCCATTGAGGTATTGACCTTGTCGCACTAATGTAGTTGACCATTCGCTGAACATGCTCAGCTCCTTCGGAACTTCTCCATAGAATGGTTGTTGTCTTCTACTCGATCTTTAACTATTCCAGTTGTGTCCGTTTGTGTGCTGTTCTCTACATTGTATGCTATTCTGTATGGGCAACGCCATGTGCTTCTTAGTATATAACGGTCTTCCTTAGTGGAGTTATTAGTATTATAAATATATATATATATATATATATATATATATATATATATATATATACATCTACTCATTTACTTGCTATTGTATTATCCTACTATTACGTGTAATCCTGTTGGATAATTAACGTATATTGTTACGATTTATTATTGAAATTAATTGTAAAGCTAGACTACCACCTAACCGCCATATACAAATAAACGTTGCACTATGTAACAGCGCATCAATGGACATTCGTGGAAGGTTTGCTGCCTAAATTCGAATATGATAGAGACATATATGGATATGAGAATCTCATTAGAGATGCCTTAATCACATAATTTGTCAAAATATTTGCAAACAGCTCTACGATTGCCACCAGGGATCTCTGACACCACGATCTATGAAGGCCGCAAGGATCGACTGACAGCTTAATTAATCAGAAAACTAACATATCGTCCATTTTACATCTGCCTTTCAGTATTCTCTTTATTTCTTCTATCTTCTATAAATTTTTGCATACGAGTACGTTGTCATTCACATAGAAAAATAGATGCATTTATTTCAGCTTTAAATTTTCTTGTATACAGACAATATTCGACTTTACTTCTTTCAAATCCAATGTCAGTGATAAATTAACTGAATGTTCTATTCTATTCTCTTGAACTTTGTTTTAAGCCATATAAACTTGCATACCAAGTTGTGATTTTGATTTTAACTTTCTGGTTGGTTCAAAGGCAGTTTTAACGTGCATTTGGTGAAGACATACATATATCATGTAAGTTTACAACAAATAATAAAATAGAAATTGTAAATCTAGATACAGGTTTAAATATTTCATTGTATTTAATTTTCCCATCGTTATAGCTTTTTTGTTTCAAGTAGTATCATTAATTCCCAGGTTTCGTTTTTTCAGTAATGAATTGATTTCTTTACCTGTAGCTTTTACCCAATTATCCTTCTCTGTACATTTCTGTATCTCGCTAAATTCTGTTGGTTCATTGAGCATGACGTTTAATGCCATATAGTATGTTTCATAACCATCTAGCCATGAAGCAGACTTTCTTGTTTTTTTTCAAGCGTTCTTTTTGCTGAAGCTGGTTCTATCGGTGTTTCATCTTCCTTAATATTATATTTTCTTTCCGTTGTCTCTCGTCACTTTTACTATCTTCTTCATATACATGCTCTTTGTTATGGAACTTACTTTCTACAAATTTGATATTTCACCCATACATCACCTTTAAATGTTCACAATCCCAATTTTGTTGTCTAATGCTAACGTTTGGGGATCGGTTTAATATGTACACTGATGTAAGAATTGTCTAATTCCGTAAGTTCTTCATAACTGGTTCCTTGTATTTCTGACTGCGTTATGTATCTAGTATAGTAGTCCTTTCACTGACACTATTTTGATTCGGTCACCGGTGGATAATGAGGACCATTCGTGTCCTCGAAACGGCCGTCCCGGACTATTTATTATATTACTATATAATATATTAAATTTGTGTGGTACGGAGGGTGACGATACTTATGTGTTGTTTACCATTTTGTTGTGAAGTATATGGAACACAATAAACTCTATACTGATACCCTTATCCTTATCTTCGCCCTTGTCTTTACAAAAAGTTGTTTGTATTTCCTTCCATTGTTGTACATCAGTTTTAATATTTTCCGTCAAAAACGGTTGGTTACGCAAGCTTCAGGTACTTTAAATTTGCCAAACATTTCAAACTATATTCTAAAATAATGATTTGGTCGAAATGTTCAAATGTTCATCATCTGCGAATATTACAAGGTATCTTCCACGCCACTGGAATTATTGGTTCGCATATGTCTGAATATGTTAGCTCTAGTGGTATCCTAGTCCTTCTTTTGGTATCTTTGTGTGGCAATTTTGTAATTTTCTCAAGAGCATTCTTCACAGTGATTTTCTTTATTGATGTTGAATTTATCAATGTCTGTTTTATTAACTTCTGTAAAGATTCACTGCTTATATGACCATATCTACTGTACCATAAATTTCCATTATTTCCACCATTAACCAACATGTTATTTAGTTCGAACAAATTTCCATCTACAAAAATATGACTTCGTATGACTTACCAATTCTTTTTTAATTCCTATTAATTTTCTTTCTTTTCCTATTCACGCGTCATTATTCACAAACACTATTTTCAATCTACTCTTTTCTAATCTTCTTACAGATAGTAAATTCTGAGCGATTCAGGAACACCCTTTCAAATTTCCGTTTTAGAGCTTTAGTTCCTACCTTTATGTGGTCTTTAATTGTTCTAATATAGTTTTCAGTTATTGACTCACAATGTTGAACAAGAAAACCGATAAGCACTTTCTTGTTTTTCTTCCAGATCCACCATGAATGCTACTTCACCCCACTACCTTCTTATATTCCTTGTTATTTATATTTAACTTCTACTTATGGTCTAATTGTTTATGCCCTACCACACCACACTAAATGGAAACTATCATCTTTTATTTTTTCCATTCTTCAACAGCAACAGCAAGTGACACCCAATATCCATCTTTGAAAATGTAGCTTCTCTTGCTTTTAAATTTCTTATCATTTTGTCGAATACTAAGAGATGATTACGTACATACATTCGTCTAACTTCAGTTGTAGTGGTTGTTTCCGTATATACAGTTGACTGCCAATTCCTTTCCTGAGAAAAGTACTTTTTAAAATATCGCGCAGTCTTCGTTTTTTTGATATATTCTAGGTGGCTGTCAGCAATTAAGTATATAATTATGGACGTTTTCTATATTTTTTCCTTAATTCTTCGACCATTCTAACCTTTTCTGTTTCCGTTTCACCAAATAGCGACATTTCCTCTAGACACTCCACATATTCCTTTTCTTCTAATAGACTTTCAACTCTAAACATCCAGTTGTCAAAATTCGTCCCATTGAACAATTGCAAATGATGTTTCTCGATTTTGATAGCCATCTTTTTTCCTTTTTCTTAAAACAAATTACCGTAATTGATGGTTCCGTTCTACTGTTTAATGGGTGAATGAGTATCTAAGCCCATAATCTGTTGTATACTTTCAGTAAATGTACAAATTCCAAAGTAAACAGCTGTTTAAACTGTGAGTAAAATAAAACTTACACGCTACTATTTGACATTTGACATCAACTATGTATCATGAAAAAGCATAAATGTGAATATGGCTACATAATACAACAATATTTCATTGTTTCTACCCTTTAATAATTATGAGTTTTACTGACGAAGAAATGGCAGACATACATTATGGGCCCATACATTCTGGGCCAGTAAAGCGGTAACTGTACTTTGGCTCGACAGCTATATGCCAAAACATTTCCGAAACAAAGATGTCCAGCTAAAGGAACTTTAGCGGCAATCTACAAGGGACTTCGTGAGAGAGAATATGTTAAATGGGATACTGAAACAACAGAAATTCTACGCATAAAGAATGTGTTGAAGAAAAACGATTACAAACCAAGGGAAATCTAGAGAGGGACAGTGCAAGTAAAAGACCTGTAGAAGAAAAATTAAAAGGTTATATACAACACTGTAAGTAAAGTTGAACAGCTTGTCTTCAAACAAGAATCGGTTACTTAAGGTACAAAGCATTCAGGCATAAGAAATAAGATATATTTTACCTCTGCCTTGTATCCCGTATAACCCTTTGGTATTTCTTGATGAACTAGAAATAGCTATTCAACTGTCAAACCGTTTAGAAAAAGGTTAATTTACTATATCATTGAAGTTGCATTTAAGAGACCTATACAAAGAATCTATGATATACAGGATTTTTTTTTTAATAAGCGGGTTTCCCACGTAATCAGGAGTGTTATAAAATTGGAAATATTTTTTAAAAAATAGATCTTTATCCATCCATCGTCCGCCAAATTTTCAAAAAGGTATTTTAGTTACTTTAAGAGACACGTCTAATAGGTAATCGCCGTGAATGCCCATATTTCAACATGAATGCTGAATAAGCGGGTAAATCACTATTTCCACACTGTTGCATAAAATAATGCACTACTTTTCATTTTTCTTATTTTATTTAACCTTCCATCCGGGTACATTAAACTAGTACTATCCAGACCCCTTAATTCTGGTATGTTGAACTTCTACCATACGTTAGCGGTCGAGAAGTAACTAAGCAGTAGTATATCAAATTTGTACCTCATGAAGTAAATCCCCAGTACATAGCAATTTTAAATAATCTTTATATTGGTTATCTTTATATATTTAATTTGTATATTCGAAACATATAAAACTTGTTCTAACAATGAATCAAACGAAAAAATTTCCAGTTCGAGTAGGTATAGACATTTTATTCGAAACTATAACTAACTGATTAAAAAAATAATACAAATATTCTTGATTGAGCGTCGTTTTATTGAAAGCGATTGTACTTAGTAAATAGCTGATTAATCCAGGCTTAAAGTTGGGTTACACATTTAAAAAGGTCAATTGCTTTTATAGTTATTTACGAACCAAGTGCGAGGAAAGACATTTCACGAATGATCTGCTAATTTAAAGCCAGCCGTTAGGCGAGCGCTTTATCACTGTAAATTCGGGAAATGTTTCACGCACTAAATTTGTACAATATTTTTTGTACGAAGCACTTTTAATAAAAAAATAAAAAATATGTAGTTAGATTAGTTGCAAAATATTAAGTTGGCAGTACTTGTCAATTGAATCAGCATTTACTTAAATCAAATTTGGCAAGTTGAATATAAAATTAAAATTTTAAATACTTCCTAGTTGTTTGTTAAAAAAAGGACATGCATTCTGATGAAAAATAGAATGTCACGTGAATTTCCTTAAAAGTACAATACAACATCTATTTAAATTTCTTTTTTATAACAAAACAGCATTACATTGGAAGCACACTTATAGGTTAACATATTTTAGTCTAGTAACTTACTTCTATTATATTCAGTTAGTACCACCATTACTTCACGCACTGGTGCTTAAAATCAGATTTAACGCACTAATTTGAAATGTGTGAAGTTTATCACAAATTCTACATACTACTTTAGTTATCTTTTCAGAAACCCTGAGGAAGTATCCACCTGTGTCAATGATCAACAGAGTATGTTCCTTGGATTATACAATTCCGAACACTAATATAGTAGTGAAAATGGGAACTAAGGTATTAATTAGTACTTTAGGTATACACAGGGATCCAGAGTACTATCCAGAACCAGAAATATTTGATCCAGAACGATTTAGTGAAGAAAGCAAAGCGAAACGACCCGCATTTAGCTTCCTACCTTTTGGTGAAGGTCCTAGAATTTGCATCGGCTTTAGATTTGGGCTAATGCAAACAAAAACCGGATTATCCATGTTACTAAGCAAGTATAAGATTCTTCCAGCTAAAAGTGAAAACTACACGTTTGACTTTGATCCAAAAGCATTTATATTAAGTAAGAAGGGTAAAATTATGTTAAAAGCAGAAAAACTACAAATCTAATTTATTTTTGGCATATTAGTTATTAAGGTACAAAGTACAGAATAAATAATAAAAAATAGAGAGAAGTTCTGGTATTATTTTTTCGTTACGAGGGTTACGAGGGAAGTTTCTTAATATGTCGTTTTGTTTAGGTAATCTCTACAAACTCAGATTTATATTGGATATACAATAAAGTTTTCGTTCGTAAGATGTTTCTTTTTCCTTCCATATTTATCCTCAAAAGTAAGATGCCGCGGGAACGCATCTAGTTCTAATCTAACAAAAAAATAATATTTATGTTAAATAAATACCTAGGTTTTCAAATTGACCCCACCACTGTCAACCTCTTAAGTGAAACATTTCATTTCTTCAGTACATGTCCGTCATGCCTATTATCCACTAATTAATAGCCTAATTTTCAATTAACTAGTAAATTTATGAATTTATTTGTAGTATTCGGTGATAGAAAATGATCTAAACGTGTATTTCAGTATAATTGTTCCAGGTTACTATGGTATGGCCATTATTACATGTACCCCTTGAAATTTGTGGTTTGGGGAAAATGTGTGGGGAAAATTCTTCATTTCGTATTCCAAAAGGAATTTAAAAGAATGAGTTCATTGTAGTAAAAACTACAGCTCATTCTTTAAAATATTAACTTCCATATTTTAAAAGACCACTGTCATAC
This sequence comes from Oryctes borbonicus, assembly GCA_902654985.2. Classification (NCBI taxonomy): domain Eukaryota; kingdom Metazoa; phylum Arthropoda; class Insecta; order Coleoptera; family Scarabaeidae; genus Oryctes; species Oryctes borbonicus. The sequence goes on along the minus strand of LR736863.1, from coordinate 9,444,946 downwards.
CCTTTTCCCCAATTTTTCAGATTGAAAACAAGTTGTACATAATTGTGGTACATACAAAACATTTTAAATTGAAATTATTCTCGATTTTCCATCAACAATCGATATCACCTCAATATCATCTATACCTACACCTCGCTTCTTTGGCAACAGCTTGTAATGCACTAACTTGCGTGATGTGTTTTTACTCCTACTCACTAACTCGGAAATTCGTGTATTGGTTCTGGTAAATTTTGATTTTTTGAAAATACGGAAAATTAAGGTAATTTATTTTAACAAATTAGTAACTTGTCGACAAATAAAGTAATTTATCCCTTATTTTGCCTTTTACTACCTTTGACAAAGTTTATGATAACGAAAAGATATCTGTGCGGTCAGTATTTGCTGATTATTAAATTAAAGTGAGTAGTGTATCGTGATGCTTGTGCCTTCATTAACAAATCAACCTTTGGGTAGCAATTATGTCCAAGGTTTATCGGAAATAAAAGAGGTAAGTACACTTAAGAAAAATAATTGTTTTATTCACAAAAGAAAATAAACAAATAACTTCAGAGAAATAAAATCATATAGAATTCAAACTCTAAAGTCGGTGACAATCTTATGTACAAAACAAGTAAGGAACTTCGGTTAACGAAATCAAACGGAATTCGGAAAATAAATTCGGATACACTTTTACGTACAAAAGACATAGGAATTAGAAACAGTATTTTAATATTCAATGTGTTGAAAAATAATGAACATCGGTTATCAATCTAAGCAGTAAACGGAAAATTCAGCAAAGCACCGATTGATAATCACGGTAAACAAACTTACGGTCTTTAACGTGAATTAGATAAGATTTAATTTAATTCTGCCAAGAAAAGAATAACACGGTTACGGGGAGGACTCCGTCTAGGCCAGTGTCTAGCACCGACAGCGATACGGAGAAGACTTCCGTCTAGGTCAGCGTCCTGCGCCGGCAGCGATACGGAGATTGTTGTGCCTAGGCCAGCGTCTAGCGGCGACAGCGATACGGAGGGTATTCCGCGTAGGCCAGCGTCTAGCGCCGACAGCGATACGGGGGGAGGGCTCCGCCTAGGCCAGTGTCTAGCACCGACAGTGATACGGAGAGAGCAGGAGTAGACTCCTATCGAATAGGATTTTCGAGCGGTTTATATACCATTCCGGGCGATGACGCGGAGACTTCTTTTGGATGACGTACGGTGCAAAAAGCACAAGTCGAGGATATGAATTGAAAGATTATGCACGTACGCACCGTCATCCAGAAGAAGTACATAGGGTTTTCCAAAAGTTTGTTTTCAATATACTGCTAATTTCTAGAATTTGCAGATTGTATTTTGAGTAAACTGCAGTGAATTTTGAAAGGATTTTCAATGGATACCGAAGTTCAGGGTATGTACTTAATTGTTATATCGAAATATGTGTGTTTTTCTTTATTTTGATGTAATTTTGAGAGGGAAATAACGTGTATTAAAACGTAAATATTTATGACTAAATTGTTAAGAAAAAAGATGTTTTTGCCATCTTGTTTTTTAAGTATAGTTTACAATTCGTTTTGTATCATTATTTTGCACGTTTACTTAAAAGTTCGTTTTTACTTCAAGTTTGGCTCTAAATGACATCCGAATGTCCAGAAAATCATTATACTTGCTTTTTAAAATGAGCGAAATCTGGATGTAAAATTATTGAACATGGACGGGAGAGTAAGAAATGTCCAGAAAATGAGTTCCGAACTTTAACGAATGATCTCAGACATTTCAAATCAGATTTGAAGCTGAGATGGGGCTCAGCCAACAGTGCAGAAGCACGTTTCCTAGTTAAAAATAACAATTGACTAAACAGTACCACAAAAGTACGTAGCTGGTCGACAATGTCTACATGAAAACAAAGACGACCAAACAAGCCGTAGGAGAATGTGTCTGTCCAGGAATCAACATTCGCTGCCAGTGTAGGTCAACCAATATCTAGAAACATCGAAATTAATAAAGTCACCGCCTTCCCTATAAGGGCGAAAAAAAAATCGCTTTCAGGTGATCAAAAAGTGTCTGTAAATAGGCATACACTTTCAGAGGCTCTGTCTCTCTTCATTGAGTGTGATTTGACCAAAACACAATACGAAATACTACACAAATCTAACAAGAGTATTTATCCACGTTATTCGCTTATAAAAGCAAGGAGAGGAATGCGCGTAACAGAAACTTGAGCAGAAATTCGCCTCCAAGACTTATTACATCATACGGTTACAGTCGATTCCAGTAAACCTTTCAAGACGATTTAAAAGCTGACGATTCAAATATATTCCAAAGTTCATTGGTTCCCGTAGGACTACAATTTAATAATGGAGATCAAAAGAAAATTTTATGGCAGAACCCATTCTGTCGTCCAATTCGGATAAGATTCTTACATGAAGCTGCCGATATTACTAAAGACAAAACAAAATATATAGAGGACCAAATATAACAACTTATAAAGACAGAGTTATCAAATTCAAATGGAACAATGATGTACATATGTTCTGTACACCTTCATTCCAAGATTTTAACAATTTTACATGCGAGAATTAGATGATATTAGACTCTTCTGCATATCGCCTATAAATTGCCTTTGAACAAGTGGCAAGCTAGAAGTCAAAATGAGAAAAACATTGTGAAACAAATGAAAACAAAGAATACAAGAAGATTTCAAGAAAAAAACAGGACTTACAGTAGATGTCCCTATGGGCTTCAGTAACTCAAACTCAGGAAATACATCGAGAAGGTTTTTCAGCGATCCTGAAACATACGTTACAAATTGTATGGTTGGCATCCAATATCACCATTACATAAAATCCTTATCCATGGATCGGCAATTATTAAGTATGCCCTTCTGTCTATCGGTCTACTCTCACAGGAGACTGCTGAAGCCAGAAACAAACACTTCCAAATATACAGCCTCGATTTTTAAAGAAAATTCTCGCGAGAATTGTGTAACAATGACGCTTTCAATAGGCTTTTGCTTACCTCAAAGCCATTTCTAAGCTGGGGACGAAAACTGCAGACGCTCAGGAAGACCGTGTGTTTCTTACTAGAAACAATGAAATTATTTGCACAAGTGCATCGTGAAGATATCCAAGAACTGAATGTGAATGACCGAGCTACATATTTTTATGATTTCATTATTAATGTTTCATCATTACTGTCTTATTTTAATAAATCTCAAATATTTAATTATATTTTCATTTTCATTTTTCTTCCACAATTATTACGATATAGTATTTGAGTCAGCTTTTTGAATAATCTCCAATAAAAAAAATTGCAATAATTTTGACTGAATTTCGAGGTCGAATACTCCTGTATGTACCGTCTCGCTCAGCTCAACGAAAGCAGAATTGGCAACAGCTGTTACCAGAGGCCTTGGGCTACGTAGCTTTCTCAGCGAAATTGGATATACAGAATTGACAATTAAGTGCTTCGAGGATAATCAGTCCTGCATTAAATTAACAGAAAGACCGTCTCACAAAAGACAAACAAATTGTAAATTGTAAAATATAATCTTTGGGACTTAGTTAAGGATAATATTCTATCATTAAAATATATTGCAAATGATGAACATGTAGCTGATATGTTAACAAAGTGCAGTACAAAGTCATTTTGCAAGTTTTGGTACTCTTTAGTTTTGAGAGATCTCACTTCAAAAGAATTACTCGAGGAGGAGTGTTGATATTTTTATTTGTATTTGACATGCGAACGTGAAGTTAGTAAGTTGATTTTGTAAATGTTCATGTTATGTTGCGTTATCACTGTAGAATTAATAAATAAACGTGTTTAAAAAACAACAAGAGTAACCAAAAAATAATGCTAAGATAGCTTAGCTTCCTCATGGTATTGATGGAATAATTCACGGCAAACGCAATAAAAGGAGAGAGAAAAAAAAACACTATCACACGGACATGTTTCTGCCTGCCCGGCGTCATCAGCGTGGTTTCGAGAGTATTTTTCATATCTCTACCTTCTATCACTGTTGCCTCACAGTTAATACCACAACCTTCAAAACGACAAACTCAACATTTCTTGGCGCCCTCTAGTGCCAAAGAAACGCATGCCTGCCGTTCAGAAAGCAGCGACATAAACCTGGAAGCTAAGTTATCTTAGCATTATTTTTTGGTTATTGTTTCTAAGCATTTTCTGATGTGTTAACAACAAGAGTATATAATAAATAGAAAACAACACAACTTAGATTTCTGGTGCAGTCTTGTTGCATCTCGTTGTCATTTTGCAACAGTTGTGAAAAATCACTTCTACTAATGGTGGATTCGTCACTTGTTTCTCCTGCGATACCTATCACATGGAAGTAAAGCAACAGGAAAATGAGTGCTTCAAACAGCGTCATGAGAATTCAGTGAACAAAACTGAACTAAGTAAAAATCGATAGCTCAAATAAGCGACTGAACACCGTTATCGACATTGGTTCGCAGAACAACTACAAGGTGCCCCCGAATAACCTGAGGAAGATTTTGAGCGGATAATATTGAAGGCAGCCTCTATATTGGAAATCCCTTACAGCGCTCATGACATTCCAGACGTTTATCGCGCATCTGTAATGTTCAGGTCTTCAAATAAACTTAAGCCATTGATTGTGTCCTGAAATCTAAAAAAACTAAAATCAAAGAAGAACTGCAATTAAATGTTTTGTTATAGTAAGAATCGGCTGCTGTGGGAACGTTTACGTTCGTGACGTCTTGATGCCGTTTAATAAAAGAGTACTTTGACTTGCTCGTAGGAAGGCAAAAGAATCCAATTGGAAAATTGTTTGGGTTACGCGCGATGACAATATTAAGACGCGTCAGACGAGCACTTAGAGTATTCTGGATGCAATCTTGTAACTTTTGTATGTCAACGAAGCTGACAAGCTGGCTACTTCAAAATTTGTAACTATTTCCTCTATGAGGATACCTTGGTCATGTATTTGCAAAGGGATCTGGACGTTGCTATAACTAATTTACAAAAAGAATTTTATTAACTTCTAAATATGAGCACATGATAAGAAATTACTGATCAATGCTACAAAAACTAAATTAATGCACATACACTGACCCCATTTGCGAGCTAGCAGTCTAATAAAGATACTAAATCACTCCCACGCTTGTTTGCATAGTAAGAGTTTCAACAATTCTATATATAGCGAGGAGCTGGAGATGGTTTCATGCTTTAAATACTTCTGTATCGCCATAGATAAGCACTTTGTATGGAATTTGCATATAGATCTGTCAAAGGCTCCGACTCTTTGATCACCGATTTTATTTTATTTCTAACATGGGGATTTCTCTTAAATTGCCAAGGTCGAACAGTTTTATAGTTTATCCTCCGCTTCTTTGGCACTGTTATAGCAACCGCCAATTTTTAAAATCAACAATTATAAAATCAGATTTTAAAATACTATCACTATGGTTTAGTTTAATCGATAGCCGTTGTTGATTGTTTGTGTAATTCATAAGTCACCAAACGGGTCCACTTTTACGATTTTACCATAAAAAAGGCAATAGCCAGGAAAGGTATTGTGATACGATAACATATGAAAGGTCTGAAGTAATTCATTTTGTTTAGATCTTAGGAAAAGATTTAATATTGAAGAGCAAAATTCAATTATTGCCGAAAGCGAACAAAATCTATGGTGGACAAGAAGAGTCGGAAATATCGCTCGTGAGGCAGAAGAAGTGTCAATCTCTCAAAGAACGACTGAAAAAAGGAAAAATTAAATGAAATTACATTTGACTTTGTTTGTAGTCAAATTAAACAACAACCAAAAAAAAAGCAAAGGGATGTCGCTTTTCGATTGATGAATTGAATATTTGCTATTACGTTAGGTTACCTTTTTTCAAAAAGAGATGTTGGTGTTGTAAAATTGAAACAATATTTAACTAACATTGTACATTCAGTACAAGTAACAGATCATTGCAACTGTTTACGATCAATTTACGACAAACTGTAGTGTACTCAAAGTTAAAAATAGATGCTCAACAAAAATATCTTCGTGAGGGCAAAGAATTTCGAGGAAACTTAATGGTAAGGAAGTTCTCTGCTGGCCTCTTTGACGCACCTCATCTTTTAAAAGGTGTAAGAAATAACTTGCTATATGGGATTTTTCTGCAGGCTTACTCATCACTAAGCACGCAGAAACGAGTTGCGCTGCACGAAATTAGCAGAGACTAGACAGACTCGCGTTTATTCGTCTCATGAGAATGGGTTCCTGTTGCCTACTGGTTTCCCCGAGAGTCGACAAAACACGAGTCTGTCTAGTCTCTGCTAATTTCGTGAAGCGCACGGAAGGTGTACTCGTTTCTGCAGGCTTACTCATCACTTGGGTAAGTCATCTTTTAATTGGATATTTATTTAAACATAAGTTACCTAGATGACAGATCGACTCTAAGTTAATTATAAAAATTAACGATTGCTTTATTTCCATAGCTATTTTTGATGACTTTTACTATTTAAAATATATTGATATACTAATTTATTAGTTTATTGGATTAATATAACATTGTTATGTTTATTTTTTTAGATGATTATGGAAAAGCTTTTAGAAAACTGAAAAAAAGTTGAGGAACTAATTTGCAAACTGACGAAGAAAATTTGTCACAATCAGGAAGATTAAGGGTATTCCATTGGCAAAATAATTACGTCTCTTTTCCACTACATCATAACTAAAACAGCTCTAGCTACCTTCTGAAAAAGTAGAAGTATAAAGAATTGCATACTTCAAATTGTCATATAATATTAATTTGTAACTGTCAAAGCAGAGGCACCGGTAAAAAGCTTTTCAAAAAAGTTTTGTTATACATCATACAAACAATTTCTGGTGAATTGATATTTCTTAGATATTCACGAGCATTGCCTATATTACGAAAAGCGCTTGTAACCCCTTTTTTTTCGGGGTTGATAAAATGTTTATTGCAGGCCATTGCAGAAGGAATAGTAAATATTTTAGGAGTTGATATGGATTATTTTGAATAAAAAAATTCATACAAACATTTGCCCAATTCTTAATGGTTACATCAGAGACACATAATGTTACCCTTAAGAAGACCTATAGGAAGTATTAAAGTAAATAACTTGCTGTATTGTATTTATTAATTATTTACATGATATAAAATAGACGAGTAATCAAGTTTAAATTTGACTTTCAGAGGTGCCCGCATAAAAAAACGGCAAAAAGGGAAGAAGTACGCGTGGCATTATCAAGACGGTTCGAAAGTGGATTGAAGCGAGTGATGGGATATTTGAAAATCGGATACATGTTTTTATGAACTTTTCTGTTTAAAATACTACACACTACTCCCTCCTACATCAACGAACCATGTGCCGTAATTTATCTAAAGGCAAGAAAGGTATACGTCATATCGATTTCGCCTATAAAACACGCTCAAATTTCCGAACTCCTGATAGTATTCGTACAGACAGCCAAGCATTCGAGCCACTTCTAGGTTGTGTAGCGGCACTGAGGTTAGTCGAGTGGCAACACCCGACCTGTACGGACGTGCCGGTCCCCAAACAACTATACGTTAGCACAAATCGTTCGTTAAGGACGCCCACTTATTTTGCTATCGATTCGCGATAGTATTCATAAAAAGAAAAACAGCGATTACAGACGACGCGGTCGCGGAAACCGGATTAACCTATCTGTCAATCGTCTCGAGATCCTCCAATGCCAGTGGTTTCACCACCGGTAAACAGAAGAGCTCCTTGACCGACGAGGAGTTACTTTCCAGCGGCTCAAAAGAGGAGATGGAGACCGACAACCCAGGCGAATGGATCACCACAAGAGGAAAGAAGAAGATGAGGTCCGACAGGAAAGAGAGGGCCGGAGACGTCGCAAGACATCGGCAAAATGTCCAGCAGTAAATTTCATACAGGCGATTGGGAGCATCAAGGACTTGTTCCGAGAAAAACCCATCTTCCTATTTAAAGTCAACCTGATGGTGAAAACGACCAGCGAGAAAGACTGGAAGAAAGTAACGACTGCGCTTACAATGGAGGGTAAGCAGTACTACACATATGCCTTGGAGAGCTATCGCCCTGTAAAGATTGTGACTGAACACCTGCCGCCCACGCTGGAGGCAGAGACAATTAAGGCCGAATTCCTTGCTTAAGGTGTAACAGTGAAGTCAGTGGCAAACATGAAGAGACGCGATAAATCCGCCAGCTCTGTGTTCATGGAGACTGTCGCTCGCTCCAGCATCTAGACAGCCCACAAGGTGAAGGAACTATTTGAGATTAAAGTCTCCTGACGGAGGCGGAAGCACTTGCGACCACCTTTGTAGGCCATTTCACGCAACGATCCGGAGCAGAAAAGAGGGTTCCGGGCCACCCTGGAGAAGATAGACGATATAGAGGCTGGGCCTCCGATCGTGGTGTCACCCAGAGAGGTCCTGCAAGTAATCAAGCGGATTGCAAGCAGAAAGGCCGAGGCCCCTTAAGACCATCAGAGCTTACCTCAAGGTCCGAAGACGCCACCCCCTGGTTAATGGGACGGAATCTTCAGACAGCTATCTGGAGTCCCACAATGATCGACGCTAGGCCTAGTGCTGTTCACGATCTATATCATGGACATTCCAAAACCAACTTCTGCTGATCACGCAGATGACACAGCAATTGTGGCAACATCGCAGAACGCCGAGTTGGCGGCAAAACTTGTGCAGGCGCATTTGATTAAAATCTCTAACTTCTTCGATGCCTACGGACTCACAATCAATCCCAGGAAGACGCAAGCAATTGCGTTTGCCTGGAAACAGCACGGTTCGCTACCTAAGTCAGAGTAACGGAGATCGATTGGAACAGCAAGATCGAGTATCTCGGAATGATCCTTGACGAAAGACTGAATTTCGCCGCGTTTAGTCAGCTTCAATAATACAGTAGAGCGTCGATAATCTGAACTGTCGGAAATCCAAACTCGGGCCCTCAACGTATTTTTTATTACGTGCGTTAGCATGGTGGCGTCTCGTACTACGTAGTTGCTGCCACACCTGTTTTATTCCACTATGTTCGTGCAATTACCCGTGGCGTGTCGTAATGCGTACGTGTTGTCGAACTTGTGTTTACTGTTTAATTTATTGTGTTGAAATGGCATTAATCGAAGGAGCTAAAAGAAATCACACATTTTTAACAATTGAACAAAAACTAGAAACTCTCAATAAACTGGCGAAAGGTAAAAGAGGTAAATTAGAAGATGCAGTTTATGTATGGTTCACACAAAAAAAAAGCATTTTTGTGAAAAGGCCCTTCAGTTCAATGAAAAATACGGTGATTCACCAAACTTCAAGGGCACTTCTGGGTGGTTGAGAAACTTTAAATTAAGGCATGGCATAAGAGAGCTGCAAATACAAGGAGAAAAGCTGTCTGGAGATCTGAACGCTGCAGAATTGTACAAAATTAAGTTCCCCCTTTTGTTTCTGAACAAGGTTACGGACAAAATTACGTATATAATGCAGACGAAACAGGTCTAAATTGGCGTGCTTTACCTCGCAAATCCTTAACTTTCCGTCGAGAGATGTCAACCCCAAGTTATAAAGTTAGTAAGGATAGAGTAACTACAATAGTGTATAGTAACGCAAGCGACACCCATTCTCCTCCATTATCGATTATTAAGAAAGCGAACACCCGCGTCTGCCCGTGTCCCAAACGAAAAGCTCCTGGATAACTGCAGATATTATCAAGGGTTGGTACGAAAATCAATTTATACCAAATATTATAGCACACCGTCAAACATGAAACAGGAGAGGTTATTTAATCCTAGATAACACCCCCACGCATCCTTCAGTTACATCAATACAATCTAAAGATTATTATTGAAAAGATGAGAGAAGTTTACAGAAGAAACCTTTTGCGCAAGCTGTTTCTAGCAGAGCCTGACGATGAAAATGTTGTGAGCTTTACAAAAAAAACTTGGATTGTGTTTATATATGGTTGCTGATGCTTGGGATAGTTCGGGAGAAGAATATTTAAAACGCGGGGGAAAATTGTAGCCTGAAGTATAGAAGCTGAAGAAATTCAGGAAGGGAAATATATGTAAGCTGAAGATTTAACTGAAGTTATCACACTTCTTAATACCATACCCAGCTTCGAAAATTGTGATAAGGACGATGCTAACGAATGGCTGAATATTGACCAAAATGACTTTTGACGGCTACCAAATTTTGAACGATGACGAAATTCTCACTGCTGTTACAGATAGTGAAGCACCTACAGATGAAGACGTAACTGAAAACCAGGGGGAAGCCTGTCTACGGCAAGTTAGAGACTTGGCTGCAACGAAACGGAGCTCAGTCAAAATTCAAAAAAGTATCAAAGATTTTTTTAAATCTGTATAGGGTTGTTTGTATGTTACAAATGTATCTAGTATGTAAACCTATTGAAATATTTAGTTAAAATTAGTTTTTGTCATTTTTTCTCTATGTTCGAAAATCCGAACAGGGCTGAACATCAATTAGTCCAGATTGTCGACGCTCTACTGTATTTGTATTTTGTTGATATCGATATCAGGGTACCCACTTCGCCATGTGTTTTTTTTTTAATTTGTGGTTGGCAGTTCAGAAGCAATAATATATAAATTATCTCCCATGTGATATGTGACATTAGACATTACTACTAATAATGAGTGCCTGTACAATTACTAGACGTGAATTATGTATCGCTTTCATACAGCGTGGAAAGGATATATCCACTGCTAAAAATACATAAAGGAAAGTGTACATCCTACACTTTCCGAAACAAATTTAGAACGCGTCGTTGGAAAATAAATAAATATCTGTTACTTGAGTTTATGGCGAGCTGAAATGCTGCTCAAAGAAAACAAGAAAGACTTTTTAAAGATAATGAAATTCGGCTAAATAATAAATTTTCTGTTCCAATTAACGAAGGTGAATAGCTTGAATCATGAACCGATGCTAAAAGGGGAGACCTTGTAAATATTATGCAGAGTCATCTGACAAAACAAGAAAACGAAAAGCAACCCGATTGTTTCGTCAAACAGGTGTCGATATAATCCAATATTCAAACATTCAGGGCTTACGTTCCTTAAGTGAGGTATAGCAGCTTCAACTGCTTCACTCGGCATCACCAAAGGCAAAGGAAAGCATTGTTCACCAAACATTGCACCTATTATTACGTGTACAAAAAAGATTAGATTTATCTAGAGACCGGTACCACTACCTTGTAAATATTGTCACGAAATTAAATGGAAACTGTTTCCTCATTAGAGAAGCTAAGAGTGAATGTTATCCAGATTCTTCCAGTATTAAAGTAACCGACACAATGGCTAGAGTGAAATTACAAGCACTACAAGATTATTGCAGATAAGTTCTGTTGATGTATGAAATGCGACTCAATGCATTTTGTATTGTAAGTGGGGTTGCGATGGATCCTCACTTTCTGATGAGAGTGAACTACTAAGTGATGCAAATTTATTAATTTCATCTTTGGTAGATGAAGCAACTTCAAAAATTATTTGGGACCAACCAAATCATCTATACGCTTATGTAGACCTATGTTACTAACATTTTTCAAAAAGACTTCAGAGAAAACGAGAGAAACTATCAAAGAAATTGAAACTCATATTTGTTCTCTTATGTCCAAAACTGAGAAAGAGAAAAGAATGGAAAAGCAATATCAATACAATACAAATTCTTCCTTACGATGATAGACGATAAAGTACAAGTATTAACAAACACGCCCTCAAGCTCGACATGTCCAGTGTGTCCAAAATTGAACGCAAAGACGCGTTCAAATTTTGACTTTCCACCATATACGATTGGATTCGCTTTATGGAAGTCATTCTTCAGATTTCATACAATCTATATTTCAAAAAGTGGTCTGCGACTACAGAGGAGCATAAACAGTAAAAACAACAGGTCCAGGAAAGATTTCGTAATGAATTCGCTTTAATTATAGATAAACCACGACAAGATAGCGGAAATGTAATGATGGTAATACACTGCAATTTTTTTGCAAGCCGTAGTGGCACATCTGTAATTACTGGAGTTGATGAAAATTTGATACACGAATTCCATATTATCTTGCAAATAACTTACATAAATACATAAAAAGTTGGTAAACAACACATAAGTATCGGCACCCTCCGCACCACACAAGTTTAATTTATTATATAGTAATATAATAATTAGTTCGGGACGGCCGTTTCGAGGACACGAATGGTCCTCATCATCAACCGGCGACCGAATGAAGTGAGAAAAAAACTTTTTCTAAAACTAAACATGCATGTACTATCCCTCCTTCTGAGAACAGAAAACCTTTACAAGTGCCTATTTCTACCCCCCTGCACGCCTTGAAGCTACGACGTGCGAAAGATAACATGCATGAACTATCCCTTCACCGAGAAGAAATATTGTATTTTACAAGTGTCTAATTCTACCCTCTACGTGTCTTAAACTACGACATGCGAAAAACACGGCCAGATGGACGGGAAGATCTCTTTTATGGCCCAAAATATAAACGAGTGCCAGTCTACTGTAAAAGGTCAAAAAGAACAGAGTACGACAACGGTCCGTTTTCTCGGTTCATCAGATTTTTATTACTTTTGATGGAAACCGTCTCGTACGCATCTAATTCTCGCGGCGACGTTACGTTTTTAATCAATTTTAAGTCTTCTAATTTAATACTATGCCCGGTTTCAATTATATATGTTGTGCCACACTCGACACGTCCAATCTGCCGTAGCGATAATTTCGTAGATGTTCTTTGAATCTAGTTTCTATCGCTCTTTTTGTTCGACCAATATAGGCTTTATTACAGTGACTACATTCAATTTTATAAATACTCGACCTTTCTCCCATTTTCGGTTTATCTTTAGTCTTACCGAGAAGATTTTTGAGTGTGTTGCGCGAACCGAAGCATACGTTCATATCTTGACTCTTCAAAATCCTCCCCACGCCTTTCGATATGCCGTGAAAGGGGAGTTTCACGAATTTCTTGCTATTAGTTTCTACCGGGGTCAAGGTCGTGGAACCTCCTACGTAAAGCCCATGTTGGACTTTCTTAAGCATGCGATCGACTTCTATAGAAGAGTAACCGTTATAAATAGCTACGTTTTTTATGAATTTAAGTTCTCTGTTAAATCTACTTCTACTTAGAGGGAATTTAACCAATCTATTAATTAAGAAGCTAATCGCGGCCATCTTGTGTTGTCCACAGTGGTTAGAATCGCTCATAATGTACCTATTCGTGTTGGTTTCCTTTCTATAGATGTCAATTTCTAGTTTCTTATTATTTTTATTTTTAATCACTAAACTATCTAGGAACGGAAGTTGATTGTTCACTTCTTCTTCTACTGTGAATTTAATGGTTTCAAATTTTGAGTTGAGGGTTGCGAGAAAATCCGGGATATTACTTTTCTTAGTATCTAATTATTATATTACTATATAATAAATTAAACTTGTGTGGTGCGGAGGGTGCCGATACTTATGTGTTGTTTACCATACTACGCCACAGTCCTTGCTATCATTATTTACATAAAAAGTTGTAGATTTTTGAGACAATTTTCTCGATCGACCCCTTGGTGCGCCGTGTAAGTTCATGATAACATATGGATCGGTGGTATGGTGGACAAAAACATTGCAGGTAGAGGCGCAAGGAGGCTAAGTAACATACAAAGACTAGCATGGCTATAAGCCACGGCGCCCATGAAAGCTACGCCAACAGCTCCTCTGGAAATCGTCCTAAATCTGGAACCGCTGCATATATACATCCAAGGGGAGGACAGGGTGACAAACTACAGACTAATGAATGGTCAACCTCCCATAATTAAATCGCATGGTGCAAACCGTCAGAAATTATTAGAGGAACTCAAGGCGGGGTCGATAACTGGCAGGTCTAGTGACACCATTAGTCCCAAATGCAGCTTCGACAAGTATTATAAAACGGTAACACCAGACAAAGAAGAATGGAAAAAAGGCCCGCCTATTAAGGTCGAATCCATCTGGTACATAGACGGCTCGAAGACAGAGAATGCAGTCGGAGTCGGGATTTGCAAGAGTAGATATAAAATCTCTAAATCATTAAGCCTAATTCAAAGCGCCGCAGTAACTGCATGCTCAAAAAACACATAAGCAATCTGGGCCTGACAGAGCAGCATGTAGATTCTGCCATGTGCTGTGGGACTGCATAGCACTGGCTCTCAGAAATGGGCTCGGAATACTCAAAAGCCGAAACCTATGCAGAAGAATCACTATTTGTGAACCTACACGTGTCACTATCAATAGTAAAACATGCATTGATAGCATTTTAATTCCATCCATTGTAATCAACGATAACGTAAAACAATATCGATACCTGTAGGTTTCTCAGATAACCTTGCGCATTGGTTGGTTTATGGTCTCTCTAACGTCTGAATGTGTAGAATGTACACCTTTAAGATGTAACGAACCGCTAGTCGTTACAGATTCAAAGAACTTTTACTGAAAGAAAGAGACATTTTATTATTAAGATAATAACTTTTTATTCATTCTTTGAATCATATTTGAGAATGTCTAATTGAAATTTATTTATTTTCATGTGACCAAACTTTTGGAAAACCCTGTGTACTTTTTCCAGATGACGCTGCGTACGTGCATAATCTTTCGATTCATATTCTCGACTTGTGTTTTTGCACCGTACGTCAGCCAAAAGAAGTCTCCACGTCATCGTTCGGAATGGTATATAAACCGCTCGAAAATCCTATTCGATAGGAGTTTACTCCTGCCCCTCCGTATCGCTGTCGGCGTATGACGCTGACCTAGGCGGAAGCCTTCTCCGTATCGCTGCCGGCGTATGACGCTGACCTGGGCGGAATCCTCC